>CABFVZ010000032.1:461445-537421 GCA_902151445.1 Timema monikensis
ATATATATATTCTATATATATATATATTCTAGATATATATATTTATTCTAGATATATATATATATTTTCTAGATATATATATATATTTTCTAGATATATATATATATATTTTCTAGATATATATATATATTTTCTAGATATATATATATATTCTAGATATATATATATTCTAGATATATATACTCTAGATATATATATTCTATATATATATATATATATATATTTATTCTAGATACATATATATTCTAAATATATATACTCTTTCTATATATATGTAGGCCTATATATATATACTCTTTCTATATATATGTAGGCCTATATATATATACTCTTTCTATATATATATATAGGCCTATATTATATATATTATATATATAGCACTCAACTATACAACTTAATAATAGATACTCCTCTAAATTCCATCATTTCATCCTTACTTTTAATTGGCTAAACATGTCAAAGAAAAGTCTGGTGTAAATATCAAGTTTGTCAAAATAAAAACTTTGTGTCTCTAAGTTAAAGTTTTTTAATTGTATAAACCAACATTAGTATGTATCCGGTTGGCATCCCTGTGAAGCATGTGCAGCCTCGATGTTTGGGAAACCCCTTCAAACTTACCAACAGCCACGGGCTCGTTTCCATTCGACATAATCAATTAGTGCCGGACTGAAATATAGTAATTGAAATTTGTTATTTGGTTAGGATGACGCTTGGCTCATTTGAGTTGGTGCAACAATTTTATACGTGAAATAGCTATGGGATTGGGGTAGCTACATATAATTAATTAACTGCAAGTACAATAGGAGAGGTAGTACATGGCTTTATCGAGCCGCGTCCCAGGTCACGCCCATTCACCAAGTTGCATCTCAAAGAGGGGACAGATAAAATCCTACTACCGCCTGCGTTGCATCCGAAGCATATAACAGATTACCCGCCTCGGTGGCGTAGTTGGCTAACGCGCTAGTCGTGTTGAGCCCGACTGCAGAGGACGGGGAGATCGAGGTTCGAATCTCGGTCGGGTGAACTCGGGGTGGTTTTTCCGAAATGGTTTTTCACTCTCCCTCCACGAAAGTGCGGGTTAATTTCCTTTAATTCAACCTTCCAAATTCCTAACCCATTAGCGTAATTAGTACTTAAGCGTATAACCCGAACGGGAAGTAAGATGCGGCGCTAAATAATAATAATAATAATAATAATATAACAGATTCATTTTACTGCCAACTGAGTTGCGTCCAAAGGAGTGAAATTTAAGTTATATAACTAATATTTGAAGGATAAATTAAGTATGTTCAGAATTATACATTAAAATAAAATTCATTCAATTCAATAGTTCACCAATACTATTACTTAATATATTATGGCGTTTGTAAGTTTCAGGAGTAATTTGAATATATTGAAGTCTTGGTCTGATTTTACTTCATTATTGTGTTCTAAGTTCTCTTCAAATTTTAAACTGTCACAAATTTAAACAGAAACGCTTTGCACGATTTTTTTGTACATCTCCACCTTACAACACCATTAGCTAAGACTTTATGTTGAGTAAATTTAAAACCATTCACTATTTTTATTATTTTAATACCTACCTTACACTATTAATTTTATTAGCACCACGTTTTACTACACGTTTGTATTATACGCTTATATACTAATTACGCTAATGGTTATAGGTATTAGAAAGGTTATACTTAGAGAAAGTGTACCCCATTTGTGTGGATGGAGAGTGGAAAACCATTTTGGCAAAAACAGCCCTCAGCTTACCCGACCGAGATTATAACCTCGATCTCGCCGTCATCGATATTCCAAAACAATTTTCTTGACGCGATTCAATTCCCCTGCCAAGGCTCTCGGTATAGCAAAAAAAAAAATTATTATTGTTGAAATTTGAGAGTCCCTCTTCTAAAAGAAGAATTAACAGCTGATGAGCTCTGTTTTTGTCTTTATATTATTATTAGTTTAGCACCGCTTATTACTACCAGTTCGGGTTATTTTCACTTACGCTAATCTGTAAGGGTAGGGTGATTGTGAGATGAAATGAAGGACCTACAGTTTAACGTGAAATCCAAACCACGGTGGAGGCCTGGCATTCCACACATTCACAAGTTGTGATTAATACACGTCTTATCAGAGGCGAGGGAAGGGTTTTTGCAATCAGATAAATTTGTGTCGGGACCGAGGATTGAACCCAGGCCGCCAGCACAGAAGTCCGACACCTTACCCCTAGACCACCAGGTCACCCATTTTGTTTTTATAGAATTAAAATGTGTAATTCATATGCTTATATAGTACATCGGTTTCAGAACGCGTATGTTTAAAAACCCCTAGTAAATAAATGAGGGTGGAAATATTTAAACGGAATAAGATGTTTTAAAGAACATAGGGTAAACCTATACACACCGTTTTAGTTGATTCCTTATGATTTCAACTCAAGGAGGTACCTTATTTGACCTGAGATCGATAAGGGTCTTAAGTGCGCTTTGAAACCTGAAATAACCTTAAGTGACACACTGGCCAGGTGGATAATTTTGAGTATGCTCTAAGAACTGTGAGGACCTTAGGTATACATTGAGACTTGGAAAGGACCTTAACAGCTCATTCACACGATGAGGTTTAAGTCGTTTCACAGAATAGTTTTTTTTTTTACCGTACGCTGCAGTGGTGCATTAACTTAAATATGCGTGTTCACACGATACGGTCGCTGACCCTATAAGATAACATGAATTATTAGGTCAATTTTGACATTAGGTTTTATCAACGGAAACCTTATGTGGTGATTTGGCAAAAAAAAAACTAATTGGTTGCCAGTGGCACATATATTGTAATGGGAACGTTTATATGATAAGGTTTGTTTTTTTACCTTATGACACAGCGTTGTCTAAGTCAGTCTGTCCGGCCACCAGCCAGTTGGGGTTCAACTTTGAACAATATGTAGAAGAATGGCCTTCAATTTGGGATAATACATCGGACTCATACAAAGACAAGGATTTAAAAGAATTATTAGCATGTAAGGAAATATGTGTAATATTAAAGGAAAACCTTGTAACAAAAGCAAAGGCAGGATTTAGGTAAAAAAAAAATCATAATAACTTTATTGGAAGAATGTTGCGATGTACTAAAAAAAATTACTTTTTTGCTTTTTTTAGATTCTGATAGATCTAGGCTTTAAATTGAGACAAAAGATTGCACACATTTCTGATGAAAATTATTGTTTTAAATGGTTTTTAAAACGATTAAATGTTCTTTGTTATTAGCTAATTTTTAATGCTAATATATAATATTGAGCTTATGTGTAAGTTTGATTATTTAACAGTGAAGACTGCGATATCAATACATAATAAGAAATGTATTCACGTACATCTTACGAGAAAGCTGATGGAAGAATTAGCATACATTTGCATATATGAGTACGGTGAATCGGTAAAGAAAACATATAGGTAAAAAAACATTGTATGAACATCGCACTAAATTTCCACTTGATAAGTTAAAAACCTATAAGGTAGAAAAAAACTCGTCGTGTGAACGAGCTGTAAGTGTATCCTGAGACTTTGAAAGGTCTCCTGTGCATATATAGATTTGGAAGGGCTTTAAATGTACCTTAATACTTAGGAAGGACTTAAAATTAACTTGACTTAAAAAGGTTTGAATGCACTTGAAAATTTAGAAGGGCTTTAAATGTATCTTTAACTTAGAATGACTTAATGTACAATGAGACTTGGAAAAGCATGTCGATAATTTGTACCTTGGGAAGGATTCAAATGTATCTTGAGACTTAGTAAGGACTTAAATGTAACTCGAGACCTGAGACAGGTCATGGAGTAAATACCCGGTTACATGACAATTCTGTCACATACTCTTGTTACATGAAAAGGTAGCATACGAACTAAGCCTCACGAAGGATTTTTTTATTATTATTTTCCACCACGTCTTACTGCCCGTTGGGGTAAACGCTTAGGTACTAACTACGCTAATGGACTAGCAATTGTGAAGGTTGAATTTAGAGGAAGTGAGATTACATTTATGTAGAGGAAGAGGGGAAAATCATTTGGGAAAAACCACCTCCAGTTCACCCGACCAAGATTCTAATCTCGATCTTCCCAACCTCGGTAGTGTGGCTCAACACGAAACTACCACGTTAACCAACTACGTCAACAAGGTGGGTTAAAAGAAACGTATCAAACCAGTCCAGCCATGTAAAAACAAGTGTTCCTATTACACTGTTGCATCAGAGTCTACCTTGTAAATATCTATATTGGTTATAGATTTATGCAGTAAACACTCGTGATGTCATTTATTATATAATTTATACTAATATCTGAGACTATGGATGCTTTTATGACTGGGACCCTCGATGTCATAAAAAAAAATAGTGGCTAATGTCTCTACAAAGGCCTTAAGCTGTAGACGTACACGTTAAAAAAAGTATTTGAGGTATTTAACGTGAACTCTCTGAGCCGACTGATTATATCAGCAACGAGAATTTCTATATGAGAGAGCATAGGGGCGAACCAATTTAGCCGGGAAAGGTATTTTCACAAACCTTCCAGGGTTATTTTACATTCCCCAATCGACATGGGACCAACGGTTTTACTTCCGCTCCGAAAGAAGCTGTGCTATGGGTTTTTATCACTCAGAAACAATCCGTCGACCCCAGGTGTGTTTTAACCCACGAACATTGGGTCCTGAAATGAGCATTCTACCCCAAGACCCCCCCCCCCCCCAAACGAAAAAACTAACCCAAANAATGTACACAAAAATCATAAAAGTCTTAATCCATCAAGTTTCTTTTTTCTTTTTAGGTAAAGCAAATATTTTAAATATTGGGATATGGTAAGTTAAAAGTACACAGTAGAGAAAATGTTTTTTTTAAGTGTTTCTTATTTCAAATATACTCTTTTATGAAGTAGGATATCCTTTATTTTTACCTATTATGATTCTATATAAGTGTATTCGTATATAATTTCATTTCACATATCTTACGAGCTTTAAGTATAGTTTAGGTAAAGGAGTGATAAAGTCTGTGTATGGTGCCGTACAATTTATTTAAAACATCAACCACCAGTGTTTAACAATCAGTTAAATGGGGGAAAGGGGGGAAAGAGGAGCAAGGGCATTCCTAGCCTGTCTTAAACCTTTAAAAACAGGGATAATATAAGATTTAAATAATCTTTCAAATTAGTTAATTCTTGATACTTAAGCTCATAATTAATAAAAAAAAACATCAGAAAAGCTTCTATAGACCGTATAACCTCACGCCCACATCCTCTTTGCCATCAGTTCCACCTCTTACACCTCTAACCCTCCAGCGATTGGATACAGCAATGACAAAGATGTGTCCCATAAACAGTTATATTCACTAGAAATTCCAAAATAAATAGAGTAAACACCAAAAAATTAGAAGAATTTAATATTAGATTATATTTAACATTCGGACTCTCCGTTGAATAGCTTGGCACAAATAAGGTTCTTCCAGATTTAAGGCCACAACTAAGGTCATCTACGCTTTCAAGACATCATTAAAGTCCTCCCAGGCGTGAAGCTACAATCAATATCCTCAACGTTTTCCAGCCACAATTAAAGTAATTTCAGGCCTTAAGTCAAAATTAGGTTCCACTCAAGCCTTAAGCCACAATTAGGGTTCACTGTGGTCTTAAGCTACAATTAAATTTATTCACGCTTTCTAGGCACAACTAAGGTTCTCTTAGGTTTCTTGCCACAAATTAAAGTCCACAATGGTGTTATCCACATTTAAGGTCTTTCCAGGCTTAAAGCCACAATTAAAGTCCTTCTAGGTTAAAGACACAGTTAAAGCTAGCCCAGGCTTGAAGCTATAATTAAGATACACTCATGTTTCAAAGAACAATTAAGGTTCTCCCAGGTTTAAAGGAACACTAATTGAGATTATCTCAAGCTCCAAGCCACAATTGAGGTTCTTCCAGGATCAAAGCAACAATTAAGGTGGTCTAATGTTTCAAAACCCAATTTAAGTTCTTCTCCGCCTTAGAACAATATATTATCGTGGTTAAAAGCACATTTTTAAGGTGTTCCCAAGTTTTAAGGAACAATTATTGAGTTTCTCCCAAAATTCAAGCCCCAATAAAGGTCTTCCCCTTTTCAAGGCTAAATTAAGTCCTCCCACATTTCGTGGCAAAGTTAAGTCCCCCCCAGGTTTCTGAACGGACAGATTGTATTACTTACAAACTACTTAACCTAGTATAGAAAGACTGATACACTCAACCCTATCAAATAGATATTTACAAGTTAGATAACAGGATGAGCCTGTATGCAAACAGTAAAATCGATTTATCAGAACCACCCAAAATCGACCGAAGGCTCCTTAGAGACGTGGTCAGCCATTCCAACCAACGAACGTATTGGGTGGGCAAGACTATTTCTCAAGTAATGATGTAGTTTCGCTTCAAGGTATTTTCCCAACAAATCCACGAAATTCCACCAACTCCCAAAGATAAAACTTCCTTGATGCTTACAAATGGTCACGTAAAAACGAGAAAGGAACAAGACACCAGAAGAAAGAAAGAGATTGAAAAGAGACATAAATAAGGGATTTAAAGAAGTCGGGAGGGATAAAGAGACAAAGATAAGAAATAAAGCTGTTGATAATTAGGATGATGGATATTGGTTTTTGAAAAGGGACGTGGAAGTGTCTTGTTGGATGTAGGCCTACTACTACAGAGTGGTCGGATTTAATCTTTTTCCGCCTTTCTACGAGTCCTTGTTTCAAGGTTCCCTTGTAATTGCTTCAATTCTCCTGCCAGATTTAGAAAACCTAACAATAATCCTTCTCTGACCCCTTTTACTCGTTATTTTGTACTTTCCCTTCGTTGAAGTCCCAGTATTGATTTACCTCCCAAGTATTTTATCAAATAAAAACCAACAACTTTTTTGTTTTATCAAAACAAAGTTATTTCGATGAGGTTTTTTCTTGAATTTTTATAAATGTTTCAAGCAATTTTTTAAATAATACTTTGTTTATTTTTTAAATATTTTCACTTTCATCTACGGTATTGGCCACATGGTCTAAAGTGTTGGACTCGTTTCACACAAGGACACCGTTAATAGAACGCCTGGCATCCAAAGTTCAACCAGGGAGCACTCCGTATGTTAGACGTGCTTTTTACCAGCCGGTTTTTTTTCTTTCTCCAAGTTGATACGGGTAGAGGGTAGGCCTACTTACACTAGGACTACCCTTACTTTCCAAGAACTTACAAAGAGTCGTCAAGAACTGCGGTATTTAACGTAGTAATACAATTGTATTTTAACTGGCCCGCATTGGTTGTCACGTGGGCTAAGGTATGAATCTTGTCTGGTCTGGTTTGCCAGTGACTGGGAGGTCATGGCTTGAATATCAATCGAGTTTACTGAAGGGGGATTTACTCATTCGGTTATCACTTCCCCTCTACGCGAAGTTGGGTACATTTACTCTAAATCCTACTTTCCTAATCCTTACTCCCATTAAGGTAACTATTCGGATAGCCTTTATGGTTACTAAAATAGGACGGAAAAAATATTTTAATAAAACCTCACATAATAACTTGGTCTTATTTAGATATATATGTATTACTAGCTTTTGCCCACGGCTTCGCTTGCGTTAATGTTTATTTTGCAATAAATTCGGTCGGTCGACACAGGAAGTATGAAAATAAAAACGATGAACTTATTCAGGTTGTTGGTCAATACAGGTAGAGATAAAGAAACATACAAACTAATTAATATAAATAAGGATTAAGTGTTGTAGTAGTAGAAAAGAAGTAGTGGAGTGTGTGTCAGTAGAGTCATAGGTTATGCCTTGCCGCGAATTGAAAATCACACTCCATCTTAAATTTTACCTACAGTTAATTAACATCCCTTATTTACTCCGCTTGTTCTTGGCAGTTGCAATCATGGGAACAGAATAGATCATTATTTTAGGACGCTCCTATATACTATGTTGTATGTCCTTCCATTTGGCGCAAATACATACAAATTCTGGGCATTGGACACACGCGAACATGCTACATATAGCTGGCCATGGGAAAAACATGGTTTTTCCAAATGCACCCCTGCTACCTGCAATGTTTGCCCTTGCGCTTTGTTAATAGTAATAGCAAAACTAAGTTTGATTGGAAACTGGAGTCTTTTGAATTGAAATGGTAGGTCAATGGGGATTATTGGGATTCGCGGTATGATTACACTTTCCCCTTTTCCCACACCTGTTAAGATGGTGACACAGATTATATTTTGCCCTAATTGTGTAATCCGAAGCCTCGTCCCATTACATAATCGGGGTGCATCTAAATTTCGCATAAGCATAACTGGTACACCTAATTTCAATTGTAGTTTATGCGAGGGTGCACCCGATAGCTCCAGAGAATTTAAAAACTCAGCGGGATATGAAGTGCTTTGTTCTGCGTCCATGATTGTATCTATTGACAGATACTCCTTTATTTCTCCCTGCACCTCTTTCAAAATGTCAGTGTTGATTTTGTTAACGATTTCATTTTATGGTGCAAGAATTGCTCTTGCACACAACCAGTGATCACAATTAAAATTTAGTTGTAAGTCTGGGTAAACTTTAGCAATGAGCTCCACATCATTTTCCACCAAATTACAGAATTTCATGATGATCGGTCGAGTAGTTTAGCCGTGAAAGCGTAACAAACAAACAACCAAACAAACAAACTCACATTCGCATTTATAAAATTAGTTAGGATTTACATTCATATATATATAAATGTACATAAGAAATTTAAAAGAAATACCTCATGTGATAACTTAATTATATTTACATAATATATGTCTTATTTACATACATATATGTAGATATATGTATATAAAATATTTAAAAAATACCTCACGTAAAAGCTTAGTGTTATTTACATATATACGCATGCATATATATGTAAATAATACCTCACATGATATTATTATTATGAGCACCACGTCTTACTACGCGTTCGGTTTTTACGCGCTTACGCTAATGTGTAATGGTAGGGTGATTGTGAGATGAAATAGAGAACCTACAGTTTAACGTGAGATCCGAACCACGGTGGAGGCCTGCCATTCCACACATTCACAAGTTGTGATTAATACACCTCTTGTCAGAGGTGAAGGAAGGGTTCTCACGTTATAAGTTAGTCTTATTTACATATGTAGGACTATATATATTTATATATATATATACACACATGTATACCTATTTATATATATTTACATATACATATGTTTTCATGTGTGCTTAAATAAAGGAGGAAAACTAGAATAAAAATATTTTGACACCTTAGCTTGGTTGGTAAAAAGTGAGCCTTTTGTGCTGAAGGTCTGGATTATATTTACGGTAAGCTCCAAAAAAATGTATCAATGGTTAACTGGAGACTTTTCTTTTAAAGTTGATGCAGCCACGTTTGAGGGACTAGGAATTTTGTTTCTTCTTGGATGAGTTATTTCATGACATGTATTGATAAAATCAGTTCGTTCATAAGTTAATAAGCTCAAATTATTTAAAAACATTTCAATCCATATATAATCTATGTACATCATTAAATGTATGAAGACTATTTTGATATAATTTTCAATGCCATAAAAAAAAAGTAGTTGAAATTTCTGGACGTTTTTGGGATTTAAAACAAACTATGTGTTTTGTACAAGTAATAAAGTTGACTTGGCCGATTTTTCACCAACTATTATATTTGAATTTTCTTTTTACAGTAGTCTTACAATATTTTCAAGTTTTATCCTTTTATTTATTTGAGGTATTTAATAAGCACCTTCTGAACCGATTTACTACATCAGCACACGACTTATAAACTAACTACAGACACAACATCCAGCCCCTAGCCGTTAATTCCCCACTGTTAAAGATGAAACCTACATTTTACCATTGATACATTTTTCGACCATTCCGAGAATCGAACCCAGGACCCTTAGTTTAGTTGACAGACACACTACCGACTGAGATAAGATTTCAGACCAGACTATACGCATATGTATTAATTACGCTAATGAACTATGGAGGAAGTTCGAACTTAGAGGATGTGTACCAGCATTTGTCTGGAAGGAGAGTGAAAACCAGTTTCTAAAAACCACGTTCAGAACACCTGACAAGGATTGGAACCTCCGAGCTCCCTGTCAACGAAAGTCTAGTCTAAAACGGGAGTGACGCCTCAGACAATGCGGCCACTGAAACAGGTAATTAAACATGTTGCTTACCAGGGCTACATATTATTATTGAAAATACAACTTATTACATAATGAAACTGACGTTTTGTCAAGCAGAGGCAGTCGACGCGGCTGACACGTTTCGATGAGCAATGAATTCAATGCGCTCGTTGAACTGACCAATACGTGTGTGGTAAGAATCGTTGGAGTGTGAAACCAGACAGGAAACGGAAACTGTTACCAACACGTCCCTTCGTTCATTTTTGTTCAAGGGTGTCAACGGTTGTTTGAATTGGCGCGGTATCGAAATATTGACTACTAAAACCATCATGTACTCCCTTTCCTTGTACCCTTTTTAGCGAATCCTTTTTAAACAGCAATGGAGGACTCATTTACATTATTCCCACAGTAATTCTTATATATATATANGCTAATAATATATGTGAATAAGGCTATATTTAGGAAGTGTACCCTCATTTGCGTGAAGAGAGAGTGGAAAAGCTTCTTGGAAATACCATTATCTATACACCCGACCAAGATTCGAACCTCGATATTTTCGTCATCACCAGTCTAGTTTACTGCAAAAGTAGTGGGTTCACAACTCGTGAATGTTGGGAATGCCAGGCCTCCACCGTGGTTCGGATTCCACGTTAAACTGTAGCTCCTCCATTTCATCTCACAATCACCCTAAAATTACACATTAGCGTAAGTGCGTATAACCGGCACGGGTAGTAAGACGTGGTGCTAATAATAATAGTAGTCTGTTTGACCACGTGGCGACCGAAGAGGGTATTTGTCATTTGTTAGACTATAATCACAACGTAACTATTCTAGTTCACCCCCTTTCTAATTTATCTAGCAGTTTTGAATTAGATTGTACTCATGCGAATGGGTGTTTTAGACAGCCTTTGATAATTACACAACGTTTGAATAAACCAATGATTTATATTTGTAGAAATTATTTTTAATAAAAGTTCAACCACAATAGTGGACATGCATATTACGGCGTCAGCCTCGTATTTTATTTACCCACGTCTTACTACCCTCTCAGTTTATAAAAATGTATAGTAATCACAGTCCGACACCTTAGCTCAGTCAGAAGCGTGTATTGTTTACTGAGCTAAGGGTCTTGGGTTCGATTCCTGGCATGGCCGAAAAATGTATGATAGGTGAAATGTGGGTTTCCCATTTCATAGTGATGAATTAACGCATGGAGGCGGATTGTTATCTGTTCTAGATTTAATTTAGTCTATAAGTCGTGTGCGGATATAATCAGTCGGTTCAGAAAGTGCACATTAAATAAGAAAATAAAAAATAACAATCACACATAATGGTAGTAATGAGTAGGGCTGAGTTTATAAGAAATGTACTCACATTTACTTAGAGGGTTAGTGGGAGATTATTTATTAAAACACAACCTCAGTAAAACCAGCCTGGATTTGAATCCCAACTTCTTCATCAATGGAAAACCAAACTTAATGAGCTGACATTTAGACTGTATTCCTACTGGCGTAGATCATTCTCATCTTGTTTGATAGTGACGTATATTTTGGGGCTCAAAACCCGGCTAGGTGTACTGAGGTTTTATTTTTACTAGATGATTTCCTCTCACTTACTGAAAATGCCAGTACCATTAAATACATCAGTCTTACCTTGAAATAATACACTGTGGCCCAATTTTATTATCTGAGCCATGGTGGATCCATGTGAGGTGAGTTAGCTACTTCTCAGGGAAAACGAAAGGTACATTTAATCTATTTTCTACTATTCTATTCCCCACAGTAGTTTGATTATTAATATGCGGATAATCTGGAAGAGTAGTATAACGCAGAGCACAAAAGGTCAAATTTAAATACTAGCTCCCTTTTTTGGTATGTAGGCCTATATATTATAATTAGAGGCACGGAAAACTCGCATTAGCGATAATTGTGAATGTATTTGTGATATTTTCAAATACATCTTTGCAAAATCAATAATAAGGATATTAATTGATGCCATATTAAAAACGAAAAAAATAAAATAATATTACTGTTTCCATTATAAATATATGAATCGTATGTCCTTACCCAAAATCTTTATTATTAATTTTGTCTAGAATATATTTTGGTTAATAATAAATTTGAAAATCTTGATTTTAATATGTATCAATTAAACAACTTAATCTTGATGAAAATATTTTGTAATTGCAAAAGCTGATCAAAGAACATCTGCTGTAACCTGCTTCGGTGACTGCTTTGTCTGAGGTGTCACTCTTGCAATAGGCTAGGCTGCTGCTGACAGGGAGATCTGGATTAGAATCTCAGTTGGATGTACAGAGTTTTTTCCTAAATGGCTTTACATTCTTTCACGCAAATGCAGGTGTACTTCCTCTAATAATAGCCTCCCTCATACCTAGCTCATTAGCATAATTATTACTAAAGTGTATAACCTGAACAGGTAGTAAAACGTGGTGGTAATAAAAATATGCTGTAAATTCTCAGCGTTTCCTCATTCAAATTGAGAGGACTTATGCTATGGATATAGCTTTTAATCCACAACTATTTTTACACATACCAGAAGAAGGGGAAACTGGGAAATAATGGGCACCCGAGGTATAATGGACCCCCTCGTATTTTTCTATTGAAAAATTTGGCAGCCTCGGAATGCAGTCTCTCCCCTTCAGTACTTCACTAGCGTCTGTGGGAAACAGTCCTCTTGAGGAAAGCTTGCGTTTGCACCGTGTAAATTGCTCAAACCGGTTTTGCATTGGTTTTATGTTATTTCGTCATATATTGAGGTGCTCATAATGGAAGTTTAATTGTGTTTATTTTGGATGGTTTTCATTTGGGATGAAGGTAAATGAATATACTTTGTATATACACACAGATTTTATCATTCTGATGTTTTTCAAACATAGTTCTGTTAGTGTGATTTAGAAGTGGTGCTTGGAGAAGAATGAGTAGAGTATAATGAGCATGGGTGCCCATTATACCCCGTAATTTTGTTCATAAGATTGTGGGCAAATGTGCACATTAACACGGCACGTGGCTCGTCGAACCAGGGTACTGGAGAGCAGTTCGTGATGGCTCGCCTTATGGAGAACAAGGGGTGACAACACGGCGCTTGATTCGTTCATTTTGTTACGCATTTGGTTCATCTAAAATCTAAACTATATGAAACATTTGACTTGTCATTAGTACTGAATCACAATCATGGATGCTAGGCAATAAATATTTCATCTGATTCATCGTGTGTTATTTATTGTGGATTGTTGTTGCAAGATTGATTGAAAAGACGTAAAAAAATGTGTAGGATGGTGTCGCATATGAAAAGTATAAAAAGTTAAGAAAATCTGGCGTACACTAGGCTACTATGAACTTGTTTGATGTTATGTGATTTATATTATTGCTCGATTGTTTAATGAAAAGAGATGTGAATTCAAAACTATGTTAGTGCTTTGATATTGCAAGACATGACTGCCCTAAACTTTGACCTGGACTTCAAGCGGTCAAGGTGAACCTGTACAAACCTACACGATCCTTGCACGAACCAACGCGCTCAGTTCCTTTGATTCATGCAAATTTACCGACAGCTGTCGGGAAACTGCGAACCACGTACCACGATCCGTAAGCCACACGTCATGATCCACGAGCCATAGTGTGCCACCTATCCCAAATAGTCTCACCAAACAACGTGTCGTGTGAATGATTCCTTAAAGAAAGATAATATTGTGAACGAAACTAAATTTCATAAATAAACGATTTCAATCTATAATTTTTCAATTATTTTTGTTATGGCTTCAGAAGGTTCGCGATTATGTGAAGAAGACTATGCAGCAAGAATGGATCGAATATAATATGCGGCGATCTGTTCACAATGTAAGATTGGGGAAAATGGGTTTCAAGGATGCTGCTCGGAATTATAGAATTTCCTGAAGTACCCTGTAAACATTCATCAAAAAATCTGTTCAAAAACCCAACATCCCAATTGTGGCTACAAGAGTGGATAATTTAAAGTAAGTTTTTTGGCAGCACAAGAAAGGGAATTCGCTGACTATCTAAAAGACATGGAAGCGCGCCTGTTCGGCTTTTCTACGAAGGAATTTCGGGAACTTGCTTATGAGTTGGCAGAAAAAAGTGGCTTGTACGATAAATTTGACGCTGCAGCACGGATGACTGTAGAATACTGGGCAAAAAACCTTTTGAAATGGAATACAACAATTTCATTGAGAAATCCAAACGCAACGTCTGCAGCTGGGGCTGTGAGCTTTAACAGTTTTGCTGTTGGAATTTTTAATTGATTGAAGGATCTCGTTGAAAAGTATCAAACTACTTCAAGCAGGATATTTAACTTGAATGAGAAAGAGATCACTACCGCTGCAATATGTCTTGGAAAAATTTGGCAACAAAGTAAAAAAGTAAGCAGGATCTTTGTAGTCTTCAGAATGAGGACAGTTCCTAACCATCGAAATCTGCATGGGCACTCATAATTCATATTTACCACCAATGTTTTTTTCCTATAGTGAGAATGAAGTCCGATCTGATTGATGGAACACTGCCTAATTCGTGGAGCTACTGTTACAAAAACGGTTGGATAACTTAATACCTATTTTTAAAGTTGTTCAAACGATTTGTTGAATATTCACGGATGACAATAGAACAATCCGTTTTGTTGCTTTTGGATGGACATGTAATCCATGTAAAGAGTATTGAGGTAATCGATTTAGCAAGGGCCAGTGGGGTAGTCATGCTGTGCTTCACACCACACTAATCACTCATCGATTACAGCCCTGGAATGTAACTTTTATGAAGCCCCTGAGCTCATATTATGGAGATGAAATGACGAAATTGCTCAAGTCTCATCCTGGAAGAACAATTACTCACTATTATATAGGAAAGTTGTTTGGAAAAGCCTATTTAAGTGCGGCCACTATGGCAATTACGATCAACGGCTTTCGTAAGACTTGAACATGGCCAATAGAGCTAGATATACTCCAGGGCCATGACCTTTTGCCTTGAAAAACTATGGACATGCCACTAGAATAAAAGCCTACACTTTTGGAAGAGCCCGCTTCTATCAAACCTTGTTCGCAAATATCACTCATGCCTCTTAAACCATCCACACCAATGCCCCGTAAAACCACTCCCATTTCCAGTACAGCTCTGTCCACCAATGCACTGATGTTATCTCCAGTTCCATCTGAGGCAATAACAAATTTATCCACGCAATTGACACATTTCCAGAAATCCGGTCCATCCATGCCCACCTATCCATTGGGGTTATCTCCAGGTTCATCTGAGGCCATGGCAGATTCGTCCATGTCATCGACGTCTTTCCAGAAATCCAGTCCATCTACATCTACCGATCCACTGATTTTATCTCCAGGTACATCTTTGGAACTGACAAATACATCAACGTCTCCAAAGTTTTTCCAGAAATTTTAACCATCTCAAATTATAGCATTCCCCAAAGCACCAGATAAAAAAGAGCTTCTAAACGCCGAGGAAAGACAGCAGTGATTACAAGCTATCCATTCAAAGCGTAGCTATAAGCCAAATAAACCAAACCCAACTCCAATATAACACTGATCGAAATACGATGAAAAAGATAAAAAGGGTCATGAGAATAATAAAAAGCAAGGAAAGAAGAGTCCACAGAAAGCGAGGATGACGAGGATTGCATGCACGGATATTTGTATTCCTAGTCCACAGAAGGATTGGTGTACTGCAGAACAAGTGGTAAGTGGGTCCATTGAGATGAAAATGACGATGAATGCACTAACATATGCTCATTTTGCAAACAATTTTAGCTTCGTGCCCATCATTCCCCGAATATGCCCACTGTGCATCAGTACTAGGGCAGAATGAGCAAATTGTGGAGTTTTTTAAATCTGAATAAAAGATCGAATGGTTCAATTTTTAATTTGCTTTCTTTTTTGTATGCATTTATTAATACATGTTCTTAATAACAACAATCTTTTAAAAATCATTAGGAAATTATTATAGATTTTATTAATAATAATCATTAAGGGGCCCACTATGCCACAGCTTTCCTTATGAAAAGTTATTGGTAAAATAAAAATTGCAAACCCCTTTTGTTGATTCTTTAAAACGCTAGAACTACATTTTAGAGGAAATATTATACTTGGGTTTATTCAATAGGAGGATTTTAAAAGGGACTGTCTTTTTACATTTGACTAAGGGAATAAAAAAAATTGGCATTAATTTATTTCAATTTGTGATTTGCAAAGTGTTTCCATACTTATTTACCTTAAACATAAACGCACAACTTCACTGGGACAATTTAATTTACGGTTTCTTAGCTTCAGTATAAAGTTTCATTGCTAACATTAAGTGAAAAGATCTTTTTTTACTATTTCAAAATTATATAGAAGTTTAAGTGGGTTGCAACAAAGAAATTACAAGGTTTAACTCAATTTACTGACGCATATTGGCGAAGGCAAACTTGTTAAAAAATAAAGCACAATTCTACGTTGAAGTTAGTGTTATATGTTCAAAAATAATAAGTATTAAATCATGTTAAGATTTGGGTAGTGATCTTATCGTAGCCACAACCTTAAAATTTATTTATAGATTCCAAGTTTAAATATCTTTCTCTGATAATTTTTTCTTAGATTCCAAATAAATATATTTCCTTGTTGATCAATCTAGACAATAAAAACTATATTCAATTATATTTATAAAAAATATCCATTGTTTACGTGGCTTAAGACGTAAGTCTTGAAAATGTAAGAAAACAAAACAAGTATCCACAATTCATTTGGCCTGGGTTTAAAGCTTGTCCCTGACAAATTTAGTTAAAATTAGCCCACGCATTTTGCAGTAATCGCTAAACAGACATAAGAAATGTCAAACGGTTGAGATTAAATCTCCTTTCCATTTTGTAGAGTAATACCAAAATCTGCATCTAAACATGAAGCATTGAAGAAAATCCGATCACCTGTAAATATGATGGGGGGGATCCAATGAAGATCTTAGCCTAACGTAAGTCTAATTAACCAAACCATGGTGGCCGTGATAATTATTCCCCCTTAGAGAAAAATCTAACGGTACCAGCTGGGACTTGAACCCGTAGCCTCTAGTTAAACAGATAGGGGCTTTGACCACAATAATACGAGGTCGGTTACTTGAAGGATTAATAAGGATGACTAAAATCTAATTTAAGCTATATTAACTTAAGATGCTTAAAGTAATACTTTGATTACATTAAAATTCTACAAAATTGGATTTAAAAAAAATTAATATGCTAAAGATTTAATTTTAAACTGCTTATTTCCCATGCCTCTTAATGTAAAGCATTGTTTGGGGTGGGCGGGTATTTGATGAGAACAAAGTGCACAGCTTATCAATCTTTACTTGTTTACATCCACTAGACTAAAGATCATGGGATTTATTCTTAAGTGATCTTAGTTTTCCTTTCACGGGGATTCACAAGTTTCGTGGTTAAATCCTGCCAAAAATCATTAAGCTAGCCCTAAGCCAGTGAAGGCTTATACGCTTCAAATTGTTTATTTATTAAATTCAAGCGGTTGGAAAATAGAAAGTGTAAAACCAGTGGCGGCTCGTAGCTAAAATTAAAGGGGGTGCTGCTCCAAAAAATGTTTAGCCTTTGTTTTAAAATTGTGTAGAAGGGAAAAAAAATGTATTAAAAGAAAATTTACTTAAACTTAAATTGTTAAAATTCAAGCTTGATCTATTCATTTAAAAATGAAATCAATTATTCTTGTTTTAATTTGCGCAAAAAGTTCAATAATTTTCTTATTGATTTCTGGATAACAATTGAGGAAATTTTTCTCCATTGAAAGTACTGCAAACGCATTTAATCTTTCTGTTAAATAAGAGAGCCGAAAAAATTAATCAAATAGAATAGCTGGAAGAAGAATAGTAATCTAATTCTACACTCTTATGCACTTTATCACATTCAAGAATATGGTACACGGTTTTTAAACACAACACATGCTGGGTAAAAAAGAACTTCCTTCCACCATCACGCCAGAGCCGGCACTGTGAGAGCAACAGTGCTCTCTCTACCTGGCAGTACCGCATTCCTACCCACCTCCCTCCTATTTGCGCATGCGCACAACAGTCACACTACGTCACCGGGACTGTGAATCGCACATTTCCATACAAAAATGTTTGTATCTTTTTCATAAACTGGGGATTGGCTATTGAATTACTGACATTAAGCTTAAGGAATATATATTGTACTACAAAAATAAAGAAAGAATTAAAGAAAAAAAGGACTTATTATATTAAATGTTATCGATAATATCAAGTGGAAATAGGGGATGTTGCAGTTCCGCAGTGCCTATACACGAGCCGCCACTGTGTAAAACCAAATCATATAAGTTTAAGATTGCGTTTAATTTGTTCGGATTTGCCCTTGACAAGGACGTTTCGAATCTCAGCCGGGTGTACTGAAGATTTGTTTAACCTAAACAATTCCCCACTCTCCTTCTAACAAAATGTGGTCATACTTTCACTTAAATTTAATCTTTCTCATTTCTAGCACCACTAGTTTAAATATGTGGATGGATCGGTTGGGTGGTAAGACGCGGAGCTTTAGGAATCTATTTTTTCTACCAAATATCACTATCCAAATAGGCTATACTGGTTTTAATTATGATAGTTGTGTAGGAATTTAGCAGTTAAAAGTGAGATAAAATGTGACAGTATTTGCGTGAAAAGAAATTGGGAAACCCCAACATCCAGCAAACAGCCCTAGGCGTTACTCTCGTATTAGACTGGCCTTCTGAAGACTGGGAGACCGGGATTCTAATCTTGGTCAGGTTTACAGAGGGTGGTTTTTTAAAATGGTTTATCACTCTCCTTCCACGCACATGTGGATAGATTACCTCTAAAATGTTTACTTCCTCATTCATACTTTAATAGAGTAATTATCATATATGGGTACAACCCGAACAGGTAGTAAATTGGTTTGATTAAAAATAAATAAATAAACATACCTAAATATAGAGGACATACCGAATCATGCCATTATCTTACGGAGTAGCCAAGAAATTGTGAATGTAACTTAAAAGAAAATCTCCATTTAGAGCCAAATATGGGAATCCTTTTGATAATTCATTTAACCATTTATCTTAACCGGTTAAATATTTTTTCACACCTTTGACAACTTTGACTAATCATTTATTGATACCAATTTGATCACTTCAAGAATAATGATTGTATTGACACCCACCTGACTGATTAAACAGACCAGTTGTGTATAACGTGAAACATTTATTATTATTATTATTATTATTATTATTATTATTATTAGCACCGCGTCTTACTACCCGTTCGGGTTATACGTACTTACGCTAATGTGTAATTGTAGGGTGATTGTGAGATGAAATGGAGGACCTACAGTTTAACGTGGAATCCGAACCACGGCGGAGGCCTAGCATTCCCCACATTCACAAATTGTGATTAATACACGTCTTTTCAGAGGTGTAGGAAGGGTTTGGTAATCAGATAAATCTGTGCCGGGACCAAGGATTGAACCCCGGACCCCAGCTCAGAAGTCCAACACCTTACCACTAGACCACCAGGTCACCAACGTGAAAGTAAAACAATAACAAAAACGACAGATTAGGTATCAATACTTGTTTATCACTTATGCCGGCAAGCAAACACACCCATTTGACAAATTCATAATGTATGTATCGCAACCAATTTGTATTTTTATACAAGAATGTATTCTCATTTATTTGATTACTTCAAAAGACATGTATTGACACCCATTTGACTACTTCAACGAGCATTTTATTGAAACCCATTTTAACACTTTATCGGACATGGATTGACATGCATATCGCTACTTTAACATACAGTGCATGTATCGACACATATTTTACTACTTTATCAGATATATTTTACTGACCGCCATTTGTATACCAAAAGTAGAGTAAAACACCCCAATTGACGTTTAAATAGATATGTATGGATTAGAAACCCATTTTACTAATGCAAAACTTATTTATATAAGGCCCCGATGTTGTTGAATGTACGCTTTAAAGTGCAACACCTTCAATAAAATGCTGTCAGAAACGTTATGCTTTCTCATGGTCACGTTATTCTTTTTCTATGTGAACAAGACTATACACTTAGCGTCTTAACATATCTTTGAAGTGAATTTTATTAAATCGACATTCAGAAAGTGTCAAAGTATACTGTGTAAGAAGGGTGGAGGAAGGGGCGGCCAAGAATTAGTCGGCGACAGAAAGTCAAAGTTAATAGAAATGCTAATTAGACTATCCAAAGAGTCTACGTGAGGAAGGGGGAGTTCTTCTAGAATATTTTTCCCCTCTCCCCTTAAAAAGGCTACTTCCTCAATTCGTTTTTACCTCCTTATAACGTAATTAGAGGGACTTTGAACTTTTTGACATAAAGGAATCTTGGTTAAGTAAACGCTTAATTTTCTAACTCAATGAACTTTCAACCTCTTTATTTTTATGTTTTATGTTAAATCAGTAGAAAGAATAAGAAACACTTCTCTCTACGAATATTTTAATTGAAATGGGGTGAAATCTGAATACCCCTCTTGAGTAGGTTTCTATAAATTGCATCTCTAGCTTAATTTATTCATTAATAATTTACAATACATTCTGAGTAAATTAAAAATAAGGAGAGCTTAAATATTACTAAGGAGGACCAAATTGCTTGTATACAAATTATTAAAATAAAAGTTCAAAAATATATTCAACATAATAAACTTAAAATCATTAAGAACTGATAAATTTAGTAACAAGGTGTTTTACCTATTCAACCTGAATTAAAATCTAAATTAAAGTTTAATGCAATTTCTACTTCTTTTTTTTTTTACCATTTCTCGCTGGCGTAATTACTATACTTCTTACAGATCGAAACTTAAACACATCATTTTTGACCATGCAGAAAGAAGTGATCATATTTTATATCAACATTTATTTTGATTATTCGGACACTCAGAAGTATATATTTTGATTATACCTTGATTTGGAATAATTTCTCATAAAATTTGTCACGAGGATGATTAACATAAAAATAAAACATATATTAAACTGGTGATGTTAAATATAAACTAAGGGAAGAAACATAAAATTGAAATAAAATCTATTCCACAGAAAGAATGAAGAGCTGTGAAATGACAAACTCTGAACTAAGACGTATATATTAAATTGTAAGCGGCTATATTCGTGAATTTATGCTGTATCTTTGTAACGACAAAAAAAAACCATAAAAACAATATAGATGTTAACAACAAAGTTTGCTACTTCGGTGGCCGCATGTATTTTTATTTTATTTTTTTATTTATCACCGCGTCTTACTAACCGTTCGGGATATACGCTTAAGTACTAACTACGCGACCCGCTTTGGTGGTGTAGTTGGCTAACGCGCTAGTCGTGTTGAGCTCGACTGCCGAGGATGGGGAGAGCTAGGTTCGAATCTCGGTAGGGTGAACTGGGTATGGTTTTCCCTAAAAGGTTTTTCACTCTCCATCCACGCAAATGCAGGTTCACTTTCTCTAATTCAACCTTCCTAATTCCTAATCTATTAGCGTAATTAGTACTTAAAGCGTATAACCCTAACGGGTATTAAGAAGCGGTGCTAAATAATAATAATAATAATAATAATAATAATAAAACTAATTAAGCTAATGAATTAGGAATTGGGAAGGTTGAATTAGAGGAAGAAAATGCCAAAATTAAATCTTATTAATCCCTAATAGATTAAATAAATTAATACATGGGCATATAACTTAAACAGATAGTAAGATGCATTGGTCAAAAAATAACCTATGTTACATTTTCTATTCCTATATTCATGAATGTAACCACGTACATTATTATATTTATTTCTTAGCTCCAAGGACCGTATGCAAGAACTTGACTAAGTGGATGCTAAATGGACACTAGCGTGGGTTTGCTTACGTCATTATAGGTTAACAGGTGGAGCGATAGTGTGATCGGGACCAGCCCCAAGTCTGTAAAAACCTCCAAAGAGAGGGGTGGGTGATAGAAGGGTGGAAAAAAGGAATGTAGGGAGAACATAGTTGCACCTTTACCCATACCGGCCGTGACGCAGTTTGTCTGGTTTCCTGGTATCGGGTAGGTTGAAGATCAAATCTTGGGATGAGTGTACCGAGCTGTTATTTTCTAAATAGTTTATAATTTCCTCCTCCACACAAATTCAAGTACTTTCCTTCTAGCAGACCTTCTTCATCCTTATCTCAATAGTATAGATATCCTAGATGTGGACCAAGTGAGAATAGAGTTGTGCAAACTATAAAAGTATATGAAAAAAATTAAATTGGTATTTATAATATATTTACAGATATAACAATATTTTAATATAATGTGAGTTTTTTATTGATACGTTCTGGTTAAGGTAAAGTTAATTTATCAATTTAAAAAATAACGAAATCAAATTTTAAAGATATGCACCAGCATTCACCAGGAGAGAGCAGGCAAGTTTGTTGGGTAAGAACACCACAACCTGGGATTGAAGCCTAAATCTACTATTCTATCCTCAAGATTTTCCCTCGCACTACAGTTTATGTATTCAAATATATAATTATATTAGTTTATCGTAATTTAAGTTAAGATGTAATTAAATATTATAGTAATCAAATTGTATTGTTATAGATGTGAAGAAAGCGTTTCATAAATTATCTATAATTTATATATATATATAACTATATATAACTATACACATATATATATATATATATATATATATATATATATATACTAGCAAAATTGTCAACGATATCTAAATAAAAGTCCGATAGTTTAAAAATGTATCTAAATTGAAACAAGAAAAGGGTTTTCAAAATCCTGATCGCTACTGTGCAGAGAAAACAAGTGGGTAAGATCGTAAACGTTGTGTTTATGAATAATCAAAGGAGGGAAAGTATATATGTAGGAGGTAAACAAGTAACCCAGCAGGGTGTACTACTCATTGTAAAGGTGTTATAGCAAGGGTAGGGAGCGTTCAAGTTTTAAAATTTTAGAGAAAGTCTGTTTCAGAGGTTGAATGAACAGCTTAGCAATATGAAAACCTCATTCACAAGTAAGGGGAGATATCACTCAAGTACAAGATTTGAGAGAGCGAGAAGTATCATAACATGAATGGCCACTCATTGTCGAGCTGTTATAGTGAGGGCAGAGAGAGAGAGAGAGAGCTCAGGTCCAAATAAAACTGGAAGGGAATATTAATATCTGTGTTACTTGAAATGCAGCGCGCGCAGAATTAATCCACCAAACAGACGACCTCGCTAATCCACTCGGGAGTCCTCTTTATTCGTAGACATTACAAAGTATGGGGTCTTTTCACGTTCCCGTCGTCACGGGTGTTCTATCATTAATAATGGACTAGACATATCTTTACTATTGTCTCGCTCGTATTCCTCTGTGTTAGCATTCCTTTTTATATTATGTTAGAACACAGGCATTTGTGGATTCGTGGAATAAATGTCAAGCTGATCTGACCTGGTGTGTCTTTGATAGGGAGTCCCTTGTTAGAATTCTGGTCTGATATAATGAGATAAGTTTTTCCTGAAATTTTTCTCGGCTTTCCCTCCACACAAAGAGGACACTGACCCATCCTTACCCAGTTAGCGTCATTAAATAAGACTAGCTTGAATAGCTACGTAGTAAGAAGTTGCAAAACACGCTTCGGTGGCAACTTGGTCTAAGACGTCACTCTTGCAATAGACTAGACTAGACTACCGATGATGGGGATATAACGGTTTCGAATCACTATCAGGTGTACTGAGGTTGGTTTTTTACAAAATGGTTCTCCAATCTTCCTCCACACATATCCGAATACACTTCCACTAAATACAACCTTTCTCATCCGGAGCTCATTAGCGTAATTATTAAATATTCGTATAGTCTGAACAAGTATTTAGACTCAGTGCCAAAATAATAAAAAAAGTAGTGAAAATAAAAAGTTTGTGTGCTTTAATGCCAGTGTACTGGCTGTCAATAGCGGGCTTCAAAAAACTTAAACGCTTTCATGGAGATTTGAAACAGGGTGAGCCAAGCGCACTAGAGATATTGTTCGTATAAATTCAACAAAGTGATAAAGGATTGACGTGTGCGTATTCCTTCAGTCAAATCGCTCGTGCCCCGTAGCGCCATTTGATACAATTTTCTTATGAGCCAGTTGTACATTCTACTCAAATCACCATTAATTGTAACATTAATTGTGGTCTGGTGTCTGATACCAAGTACTAAGCAAAGGAGTTTTTAGTGTATTTTTTTGCACTTGTCATATTTGGCCATGAGAGATGCAGTATCTGGTTTGGTTTCCTTGTTTGTATACTTTTAGTTGCTCTGTGAGAACATAACTTCGCCTATATTAAAGATTATTTACACATCATGCCCGCAGTGTGAGATGATGTGATTAGAGTGATTATAAAGGTGTGGATTCAGTGAAAATCTTAAACCTAACTTAATCCTGTTATACCCCAACCAACCATGTCATAGACGGTCTTTGCTTGGACCCGGTGTAGTTAGGAGTTAGTACGCTCTTGCAAACGCTACCCCTGCGTCCAACGCTGCGTCAGGAGAAGGAATGCACGCACCGCGCCAAAAGCCCCAACCACCCGGTCTGACGGATGGCTGAGGGGGATAAAAGCGGCTGGCTCCCAACTCAGATCATCAGTACCGGTAGCAATACCGGGCCAGTACGACCGGTACTAGTTTTTTAGTGGCCTCACCCAGAGTAAAATATCAGTAAATGAGTATTTAAGCATAACACCCGGTAATGAGTTATAAGTTTAAAACCCTCCCTCCATCTCTCTCTCTCTCCTTCCTCTCCCTGTCTCACAACACCATTCTGAGTACCGAGGTCTCCTCCCTCTCCCTGTCTCACAACACCATTCTGAGTACCGAGGTCTCCTCCCTCTCCCTGTCTCACCACACCATTCTGAGTGCCAAGGTCCCCTCCCTCTCCCTGTCTCACCACACCATTCTGAGTGCCAAGGTCCCCTCCCTCTCCCTGTCTCACCACAAACTTCGGAGTGCCTAGGTCCCTCTCCTCTCCCTGCCTCACCAAGCCATTATGAGTGCCGAGGTCTTCTTTCTCTCCCCTTCGCACCGTGCCATCTTGAGTGCCAAGGTCTCCTTACTTTCCCTCTTTCACCGCACCATTCTGAGTGCTAAGGTCATCTTCCTCTCCCTGCCTCACCGTGCCATCTTGGAGTGCCGAGGTCTTCTTCCTTTCCCTGCCTCACCGTGCCATTCTAAGTGCCAAGGTCACCTTCCTCTCCTTGCCTCACCACACTATCTTGAGTGCCGAGGTCTCCTTCCCCCTCACTCTTCCTCTACCCCCCTACAACCCAGCTTCTACCCTCCCCTGCCTAGCCACCCATGTGTTCTACGGGAGAGAACAACAACAAACAGAAATGGTGGAAACCTTTCTTCGACACAAAGTACGACTATCACAACGCCTTACCCCAGCCTCTCCAGTGGACAACCTAAATCCACTATTTATCGAACTGGTCCGCCCAGGATTACGACCATTTCTTCAGGCGCATCTGCCCCAAGACCTAGAAGAGCTAATTACCAGAGCCATCGACATTGAACGAGACCTAAGCCAAGAGCTCCTCTACTCCCTCAGCAACGTCACGGCCAGCCAAGACTCCGTCAAACTCATCTGAGCCCCTGCCTCCGAGATGCCACTACTACCCGGGACGTCACTTTAATCGCAACTGTCCCATTATGGGTCAGCAACGCCAAGATAGGGGAAACGTGGGAAACGGCAGGCTGGAGGAGAAACCAGCCCCACCTCTGGCTAAGAGATCTCAGGGCTACAACCAATGATTCTCAGCGTCAGTCAAGTGATAGCTAAGGCCCTACCACGGGTTCTCGGCGAGACCTTCCAGGGAACGCTCCTCACCCTACTAGACACTGGAGATACCTCCAACTACATTCACCCAAGGCACCTCCACTCTCACGAGCACCGGACCCTGACCCCGTTCTCCAACCCCATCCACCTAGCCAAGATCGGGAGTAACTTGACAACCCAGGGCCAGGTCCAACTAACGGTAACAATGCAATCGCTCACCCTCAACATCAGCAGCATCATCTCGGAGGAGCTCCACGAATCACTAATCTTAGGACAGCCTTGGTTCACTGAAAACAAGGCCGTTATGGACTACGAACACCAATGAGTCCTCTTTGGGGCACAAGAACGTCACGCCTTCTCATGGAGCTCAAAACTCCACGAACAAGCAGCTTCAATCCTGGAAGGGGACATCCAGCACCATGCCTCTCCGTAGCATGACCCACCAAATACAACTCAAGGACAAACAGAGAATCATGGTCTGACCCTACCGGTACTCCACCGCAAAACGTGCCACTATCGAAAAGCAAGGGCAAGAGATGAAGAAACAAGGAATAGTAGAACCCGGTAAGGCCGATTACAACTCCCCCATCGTAAGCGTTGGAAAAAAGGATCACACCTCCCCCTTCTGTATAGACTACCGGCAGCTGAACAACGCAACCCGGGACGTCATCCCACCATAAGTCAACTTGGACGACACCCTTAAGGACTTTGGGGAAGCCAAGATATTCACCACGCTTGAAATGAAGTCCAGATATTGGAAAGTACCACTAGACAACGTATCAAAGCCCCTGACAGCCTTCAACACACCATCTGGTGAAACGTTGCAGTTCAAGGTTATGTCTTTCGGACTCAAGGGCGCACCCAGCACGCTTCAACGCCTCATGAGTCAGGAGGTATTTATGGGTTACACCAGCCAGTTCTGCTTCGCTTATCTCGACAATGTGGTTATTTATTCCAACACCTGGACTGAACATCTCATCCATCTGAGTAAGGTGTTAGAACGGTTCCAATTACATAAAATAACCTATAAGCTGGAGAAATGCCAGTTTAGAAGAACCAAAGTAGAATACCTCAGTCACATTGTCTCCACCCATGGGAGCACTCTACGACCACCAACCATCAAGGCCATCACTGCGGCTCCGACTACCCCTAAACAAGAAACAGCTCCGGCAGCTCCTCGGTCTATCCAACGGGCTGCGTGAATTTGTCCCACGGATGACCGAATTGACCTCACCCCTCACCACACTTCTAGGGAACAAAGTACGTTGGAGATGGACCCCAGACCTCTATGCCACCTTCCAGGACCTCAAAATAGCTTTCAGCCAACTAAAGCCTTCAAAACGCCCAGACCCGAGTAAACCCTTTGTTTTACAGATGAACGCCAGTGGGATAGGCCTGGGTGCGGTACTATATCAAGAATATGGCGAAGAGAAGCAAATCATCAATCACCTCAGTTCCAAACTGACCCCAACTGAGCAGCGATATCACAGTAGCGCACAAGAATGTCTCGCCATCGTCTGTGCAATAAAACGTTACTGGCATTATCTTTAATATAAGCCTTTCATTCTTTGGACAGACAACTGAGCGCTGACTTGGCTAAACACTATGAAGGACCAGAGAGCAAAGTTCACATGATGGGCCATACTTCTGCAAGAGTTCCAATTTTCCCTGGAACACTGTCCAGGGAAAAATAACACTCTCCTCGACGCCTTATGCCGACAACCCAACGAGGAACACACTGGAGAAGAAATACAAGACTGGGCTTGATTTATACCACCCCCGGGCCATGAACCAACAAAGATCGAACCAGAAGCCCTCCAAACCCTCAAGACTGAGACAGAACCATAGCATGACGTCGACAAGAACGACCAGTGACACGACTCAGAAATCTAAACCTGGATCAATCGCCGGAAGATGCTTAACACCAGGAAACAGGCTCCTAACAAAGAAGCCAATCTCCACCTTCTACAGAAGCACCATGTGGAAGATGACGTCCTATGGCACAGAGAAACCAAGTACGACCCGTGGAAACTTTTAGTCCCAAAAACGACCCACCGACGGATCCTATGGACGTACCATGACGATCACCATGCCGGACACCCAGGAGAGGGAGAAATTACACGTGTCATCCAACGAGGTTACACACGAAAAGGCCTCAGGATGGAGGTACAACATTGCGTCCGCAGTTGTAGGTTATGCGCCTTTCAGATGGCAGGGATCCATCAAGTTACTGAAACTCCACGACCCCACCAACCTCGCCGACCATGGGAGGTAATGGCACTGGACCTGGTGGGACCATGTCTGCTGAGCAAAGGAATAAAGCGATTCATTCTAGTAATAACGGACCTGTTCTCCCGATGAGTAGAAGCTCAATCCCTACCCTCGTCAGATGTCAACCAGATCATCTGGACCCTCGAGCAGCAAGTTTCCCCACGTTGGATAATGGACCCAAATTTCTCAGCAGGACATGGGACAGCGGATGCCAGAAATTGGACGTTGACACCTGGACCACTCCGATTTACCACTCACAAGCCAATCCCACCGAAAGATGAAACCATGAGCTCAATAAAGGGATCAGGATATGCCTCGACAAAAATCACCGAGCATGGGACTAACACCTTCCAATGATCCTCTTCAACCTCTGCTGCCAGAAAAATGAAGCCACAGGGATGACTTCCCAGTGAGCTACTCTTCGGAAGAACCTTATACCGACCAGGAGAATGTAGATTTGAAAACCCAGCCTTCAGGCCAACAGAAGAGAGAACCCGTCGCTAAGACTGGAGGAGAGACAATCAAAGTCCCTAGCCAGCCAAGCGAAATATCAGCAAAGATACCCTAACCACCACGAAAGTCAGCCAAGCCTCTCCAGGAGAACGACCTCGTATTAGTCCGGACCCACCCACTCTTCAACGCCACAGAAGGGTTTCACGTTGGGTTCGCTCCCAAATGGGAGGGTCCACTGCAAATCCAGAAAAAAAGAGGGCGTATACTTGGTCCACTACCCAAACGGACACTTGCGCAAAGTGCATAGAGGACAACTACGCCCAGCCCCGCCAAGGTACCCAGAGGTGTAACCACCCCGACTGGAAGAAGAGGCACGACAAGAACTTACTCCCGTGGAAACTCCGGCGTTCTCCGCGGACGAGGTTGCCAGAGAGTGCAACTCTAACTCAAGGGATCGATTATGGAGTGAAAGACTACGACCATGGGACATGTGAGCACAGTGAAAACTAGGGCCCAAAAGTAAGGATCTTCACAGACAAGGAACAATAGTGTGCGGCTGAAGGAATAATAGTGCGTGGTGCGAGAACGTGACAAACAAACAGTGCACGGCCGAGTGACAATATTACACGGTCCGAAAACGTCATGACCAAGTGAGAAAATGTGTGGGTCCACTGACACTCCAGGACAGGGATGGGCGGCACTAACCCAAAGACAACTTTGGTATAATGCAACTGTTACCGTAAACATGAACGTATGATGTAAGAGGGTAACGTTAATTATGACAACTCTATCCCATGAATGTAGGCTTTAACTATTGTGTAATTTGTTTATAATCATCTTATTGTGTAGATTTAAGGAATTGTATAACTTTGGCTCTGACCATCTAACTTGTAAGGAATTTATATATAACTTGACTTATGAGATAGAGATTAGGGGCCACCACGCGCAAGAGCCTCAACAAATAAGGGCGGATTGTTATACCCCAACCAACCATGTCATAGCAAGTCTTTGCATGGACCAGGAGTAGTTAGGAGTTAGTATGCTCTTGCACACTCTACCCCTGCCGTCCAACGCTGCGTCAGGAGAAGGGATGCGCACGCCATGCCAAAAACCGCTCCTCCCCAATCAAACGCACCGCTGAGGGGGATAAAAGCGTCTGGTTCCCAACTCAGGTCATCAGTACTTGTAACAATGCCAGGCCAGTACGACCGGTACTAGTTTTGTAGTGGCTTCGCCCACAGTAAAACATTAGTAAATGGGTCTTTAAGCATAACACCGGGTAGTGAGTTATCAGTCTCATACTCTCCCTCCATCTCTCTCTCCTTCCTCTCCCTGCCTCACTTCACCATTCTGAGTGCCGAGGTCCCTGTCCTATCTCTCTGCCTCACCACACCATTCTGAGTGCCGAGATCCCTGTCCTATCTCTCTGCCTCACCACGCCATTCTGAGTGCCGAGGTCCCTGTCCTATCTCTGCCTCACCACACCATTCTGAGTGCCGAGGTCTCCTCCCTCTCCCTGCCTCACCACGTTAGTTTGAGTGCCGAGGTCTCCTTCCTCTCCCTGCCTCACTACGTTATTTTGAGTGCCGAGGTCTCCTTCTTTCCCTGCCTCATCGCACTATCTTGAGTGCCGAGGTTGCCTTCCTCTCCCAGCCTCACCACGCCAACTTGAGTCTCGAGGTCTCCTTCCCCCTCACTCTTCCCCTACCCAGTACAACCCAGCTTCTCCCATCCCCCACCTAACCACCCATGTGCAATCAACTCCTTATCACCTGAACCCCCTACCCCCTTATCTTCCAATGCCTACGTCAGTTTTGATGTAACCGGCTCGATAACTACATGGGCTTTACGAAACGCACCGGAATGGCCCAACAAACGAGAAAGCAGAACGCACAGAACCAGTCCAGTGGCAATAAAAACCCTATCACACCCAGTCCCAGATTTTTGCGAGCGGGATATTCAACTCAGGGGCCCACACACTACCAAGACGGCACGCTAGCCACAGCTGCTAGACCTCGGGGATTAACCTATCATGACTCACAGATCTACACTCCTCACCNCCCCTCGCTACAGCCCCCCACCCATACTCCTTATCCCCTACATCTGTGCCCTATGCCAGTCAACGAGACCCCCGATTAGGCCGACTCCCCCACTCCCACATGGTGCCCTACGCCAAAATACACAAAGTCTTGAAGAACCTCTAGATGACTTTTGACTCCATAGCAGTAGTGAAGTAAGATCCGCTATCTCCAGACCAGCAGAGAGGTAAACAACGAGTTGCCACAAGTTAACACAGAACGACCCAATAGCGACTATCAAGCCTAACTAACCGTGTGACCATGTGACCATAGGAACTGGTATCAACTGGAGCAACTCACTCAGGCAGTATATAATGTCCTGATGATGGCGCCGTAGAGTGCCGAAACATGTTACAATTCAAATAAGGCCGTCTCTACGATGCCTGAAAAAGCAGCATGGGAATTCATATAAGGATTAGAATTCAATAAATTTCAATTATTCAACATTTTGTTAACTTTACAGTTCAATTATTTTTCTAATTAATCCTTTAATTATATGACAGCCAATTATTGTTCTCCTAGTCATTGATACACTTTCTATATGGTTTAGTTATGTTAAATTAACTTTATTGTGTTATATTTTTACTTGTTAATGTAGTGTGACCTGACTCACATTTTTAATGTGTTGTTTTAGTTATATTTTATATCCAATCATATATGTAAAATCGATAATGATCCACTTTAACTATTCTACACAGATATATTTGAATAAAAGTGTTTTTATCTCACTAAAAAAACTTTCTCAATATCTTTATCGCAATTAATATTTCATATTGAATTCTATAATCATAGTTTAAACTACTTCCTTATTACAACTTTCAACATAAATTTCAACAATAAATATTGTGTGCTGGGACTATCTTATTTTGGTATGTAGTTTGTATCTGTTATTCGCTTGTTGATCCTGAAAACTAATTTAGGAAACCATGTTTAGTAATACAATATTTTTAGCGAACGATTCTTTTGTTTTTAGTTTCTAATTTCAAAAGACAGGAAAATGGGTATCAATAAGGGATAATTTTATTTCAGTCAATTTGTTGATAGGTATACTCATATTAATTTAAAATAAATTCGTTAGCTAGAATCTAATTGCGTTTACATCGGATATGAGGCTTAAGAGAGTATAATCTTTAGTCTCTCTAAGGAATTCTGGTAGTATCCCCTACTACGCTGACTGACCATGTAATAGAACGAGTCTACCTTGCTTCTTTACACTATGGAGTAGCTTATATAATAGGGCTACAGTGGACACCATCAGCATGGAGAGGGGGTGAGAGAACTACAATATTAAACTGGGGGAAATAATCACCCCTCCTAGAGCATCAAGTCGAGATTAGAACCTAGACATTCACTGTGATGGACAATCCCGCCTATTGAGGGTTTGACGCGTTAGACTGTGTGATCCCTGATAAAGGTCGCAATCACGAACCACGGCGTTATAGTTCCCCTAGAATTAGCCCTATTATGTTAGATAGACTGAAAAATAAAATAAATAGTTAGAACTTGATAAATATACCTATTTACCTTCAATTCCACAAAGTTAACAAACAAGGAAAGCTGTTTAAGTGTTTTCATTCTCATTATCTGTTATTTCTCCCCTTCCCCACCTCCTACATCCAGCCAACAACAATCGTGTAGTTTTTTTGAAAAAATAAAGAAATAAAGGCTTATTTTATAAAATAACAACAATTTATTCCGTTTCTAAGTACTGTACGTTTGTTGTACTAAATTTATTTCTAAAAACACACGTGATCTAATATTTACTTTTCCATATAAAGTGATTATTATTGTAATCGTGACCATTTTCTAACTGATATTTTTATTTACCCACGAATTAAAAAAGAAGTTTTTAGCATTCTGTCTGTCCTGATGATTGTGTATATATGGATATATATATACACAATCATCAGGACATATGTATATATATATCCGTTTGTTTGTCTTTCTATTTACTTAAACCTGGGGCTACAACAGAACCATTTTGATCGATTTTGTTCAAACTTTATATTTAAATATCATCACATGTTGAGACTAAGGGCCGGTCTTATGACTACCGAGTAAATATTGCTTTTGGGAGGTTAAAGTTATCTACCAGATAAAAGTTCTCAGCAACTTTAAAGTTTTACACTTCTTATGAACTGAATTTATCTGCTAGATAGCTATCTGTAGAATAAATATATTTTTATTCAAAACACGCAAGGTTGGTATTGTTTTTACTGGTTCACGCATGCGTATAAGCCCCGCTGATAGCGTTACAACCTAGCGAGTGGTGAGAACACTCAACATTTCTTAAATAATGGCGGCTAAACGAGTGCGAGGAAACAGATGACGTCACGTGGACGCAGAAGCTAAGATGTTTTGCGCGTACTAATTTAGGTGTCTGCGTCACTATGACAACAACCATTTTAACGTCCAGATAAAAGTTATCAGGTACTTAAACCTCCCGATAAAAATGTGTTGGATAAATACATTTTATCTGGCAGATTAATTATATCTAGCAATCATAGGACGCACTTTTAACTTATCCCCCAGATAGAAATATTTATCTACCAGCCCTAAATGTAATTTTGATTATAGATATAAAATCGAGCGTAGTTCACTGATGATCTATTTATGAAAACTTTGAACTATTTTAAAATATCTCAGCAGCTTTTTTTTTTCAAAATAAATATTTATGCTTTTTCTAAAAAAGAAAAATTGACATAATGGAATTTTATTGGTGACTAAATTTAGAATTATTTTTTAAAATTGACCCTAAAATGCTGCTTAGTACCAATATTTGCAGTGTCTTATATGATTATTAAATTAGTGTGTAATTATCTTTGCTAAGAAAATTCATTTAGGTGTGTATTACTAAAAAACTAAATATACAGGGTGTGACCTAAACAATTAGACGATTAATAACTTGCATATTAACACTTTAATTGAAAAGTAAATATTATATAGCTCAATAAATTAAACTACATTTTACACTTTTTTGGAAATAATTTAACCTAAGTGATCTCTACCGAACATCAGGTAAACCTCAGCATGTTTTCTATCACTTTCCTCAGCATATCATCCAGCTGTTTCCGCTCCACCCTATACATGTAGTAAAATACATACGATTGGGTTTTTCTATTTATTAGATAAGTATTTCCGTGTACACTTTAACCTTTTAACCCGCCTCGGTGGCGTAGTTGGCTAACGCGCTAGTCGTGTTGAGCTCTACTGCTGAGGACGAGGAGATCAAGGTTTGAATCTCGGTCGGGTGAATTGGGTGGGGGGGGGGGTTTCCTAAATGGTTTTTCACTCTCCCTCCACGAAAATGCCGGTTCACTTCCATTAATTAAACCTTCCCTATTCCTAATCCATTAGTCTAATTAGTACTTAAAGCGTATAACCCAAACGGTTAGTAAGACGCGGTGCTAAATAATAATAAAAAAATTTAACCTTTTAGTTTTTGTTTGGTATTCCTAAATTATCTTGTGAATTGGGTGATTCCTATTTTTTTAACGCCCTGTGTAGTAAATAGTCATACATTAAAGTCATCATTTTTTATGTGTATTTATATGATTTATATAAAAATTAGTTTCAGTAACAATAAACTTATTACTTACTAGAAATAAACTGGTAGCATTCTAAAATTACTATATATATAAATATATCATTCTAAAATTACTATATATATATATATCCATCATAATTGAAACATTACTCTTGTGGATTATCCGCCATGGTGTTCACACAATATAAGGTGTAAGTTTTAAAATATATCTGATTACTGGTGACAACGGAGATGAGGATGGATTCCTGGTTAAGCGCACTGGTGTGGGGTTGGTTCTTTAACTTTTATATATTATTGTAATTTTCATATCTTCTTTTCACGTTAATGCTGGTGCACTTTCATTAGAATACCTTTCCTATACCCACTTCGATAGACAAGTGGACTAAATTTCAGGATCTACTAGTTTGGCCAGTGAAAATGAGGTTGAAGTTTGAATCGTGGCTGAGCATACAGAGGATGGTGTTTCCTAAATTGTTTCCCCCTTTCTCTACACCAAAATGAGGGTACATTAATTATAAATTATACCTACCTCGTCTAAAACCTTTTAACATATTTTAAAAGTGGTGGAAAACAAACAAAAGGTCATCCTCAAACATATCATTTATATTAAACTTCTAGTAGACAAAAAGGAGCGTAGAATATTCATAAAAATTTCCTGGGTATTCTAAAGTTGTAGAAACTACTTTTCAAAGTATTTAATTCAGATGAGATACCGAACAATTAGTTACAATATATTGCTTTTAGGGATGGATTACATATTTTATTCTTAATTTCAAATAATAAAAAACATTATGATTAAAAATGTTAAACATTCTCACATTGGTACGATATTTTTTCACCCTTGAATTTTGTTTTTGTTCCCATTAAGTGATAAAGTAATTATCTGAGGTCTGGTTGTTAGGTTTGCCCTATAAATATGTTGGTCTACACTAATTGTAATAATAATAATTGTGATTTAAATTTCCTTTATGTTGCCCAGCAGTCAAAAAGCCTATAACAGGCCAACACTGAAATATACACAATTAATTGACATGTAAACATAAATATATAATAAAATAAAATAAACAATCAAAGCTAAGGAATATTTTATACAAATAAATATTTACCAAATGATAGCAAAAATAATAATAATCTACTTTAATAAATAGTAGTGAAAATCAATAAGCATTGATAACATTTAAAAAATAAAAATAAAACCATTAAGTATAATATTGCATATTCAAATATTAGAGGTATAACATTTACTTGATAAATTAATGATAGGTGTTCTTTAAATAACTCTTTATTCAAGAATAAAGTTCAGATTAATTTTTTTTAATCACAATTTTTGAGTCTTAAATATGAATTATTTTTAAATCCTTAACTCTAGGATTTTTTAAGGGTGAAATGGAAGGGTGTGAGAGTTAAGTTTTTATAGCAAAAAATTAAATTAAATATAGCTTCAGTAGGTACATTTAATTTAATTTTCCAGAAAAAGGTAAAATAAGAGGAAAAAATGCTATTTAAATCTCGCGAGGGCCATGACAAATATTCAAGACCTGTTGAGGGTACTAAGTGTAGGGAATTAAATTAAATTTATCTACTAAAACAATATTTAATTCGTTTGTCCTATAACATTTTTTCTTATAAGTAAAAAAAAAATATGAATTTTAACTTGAACTCACTTCCTTCCCAAAGTTTCAAGTGATTAGAGGAATCGATTATTTAAAAGAACCATCTCCAATTAGTACCCAATCTCTTTGTTCTCTTTCATAATGTTGTACTTCCAAAAACAAAACGTAGTCCAAGGAAAAGTATTGACTTCGTGCCAACATTTTTGTAGTTTGACTTGTAATCTTAAAAGTAAATAGTTCAACAGTTCAAAAGTAGCCTCAGGCAAAGGGAAGTTTGAACATACCCACGCCAAATAATGAAGAGTGAGTTTGTGATAAAGGATTAAAGAGCTGGCTGGGTTCAAACCAAGGCGAGGTCCACGGGTTTTTATTCAGTGATAAAAATCCGTAACCATATTTCGAGTCTGTAGGCGAGAAATTCACCCTTAGAGCACCGAGGTTTATTCTGATATTACTATACCTGAGTAAATCGCCATGTGTATTATAAGTTTGGCTGAAATCTTATGAATCCATTCATTATATTTTGAAATTTAGATTTGTAAGTAGTAACTACCTTTGTCAGCCACATTCGGAATATAACTATAGTCTCTATAACTAATAATGGGAGGCTCAAACGGTTTAAGGTGTGGCAGAAGGGAGTGCAATTATTTTTAAGTTTTTATAGAATATACATTTTTTGGCAAAAATTAATCAAATGTTTCTCCAGTAGCAATGTAGAGTTTAGTTTTCTGCACATTCTAATATAAACATTTCTTAAATATCTGTCAAGGGTGTCCTGGAATGTTGTCAAAACATTTTAAATAAAGAGACAAAGTTTTGACGAAATTCCAGGACACCTTTGACATAAATTCAAGATCTGTTAATATTAGCGTGTGCAGAAAACTAACCTATATGTTGCTACTGGAGAAATATTTGATTTATTTTGGCCAAACCAATGTAATGCTATAAAAACTATAAAATTACTCGTGCGCCCTTCTGCCGCACCTTAACTTATATCAACACCCCTCTGGAGGAAGCATTCACTTGAATATAGTGTGAAAATCTACATTTTAAGTGTGAAGGAGAGAGTTGGGGGTTAGGTTAATTAAAGAATGATGCACCCATTTTATTTTACTACCAATCCCGAATATTTGCATTAAATTTCACTAATGTTTTATTAATGAGGAAGACAGAATTTAAAGTGAATATACCCCGATTTGCGTAAAGGGAGAGTGTGAGACCATTTCGAAAAATTCATCACTGATACACAGACTGCGTGGTGAGCCCTAAGCCTCCTGTAGCCTTCAAACAAGACTAGGTGTACTTAATGCCTTAGTCCACGTGTTCACCGAGAGTCATCTGGTCCTGGTTTTAGCCCTGACCTACGTCAAGGCTGCTAGCCAGTGACGGAAAACAGCCTGGTCCGTGTATTCCCTGGTCCGCGGTCAGTACCAATATTCTAAAGGGTATTCGAGGGAGATCTACAACGAGCTTTTGACGAGTAACAGGGGGTGTTGGGGGAGATTAAGAGGGGGTCCTAGGGTGGGCGTGGCAGGAGACGGGCGTCCGTTGCCATGGCAACCACCAGGGTGGCAAGAGTGGAGAGGGATTGTGAGGGGACTGGGGGAGCGGGGGTAGGTAGGTCGGTGGTGCTACGTCTTTCGGACCGATTGGCGAACTTCTCGAGCGTCTGTCAGTTAAGTCGGTATCCGTGCCAAACGAGGTCAGACGTCGCTGTACGTCCCTTCAAACCTGGCGTATCTTCTTTCAGGAGTGTCTCTTTTTATCTCTCTTCGGTTAATTTTTCTTCTTCTTTTATTTTCTTCGTAAGAGAATAATAACTTTTTACGACAATACTATTTGGATAGGATTAAATCCTCGCATCCATGGATGGATTCCTTTAAGGATAAACATCCCTCTTCCTTTCCAAGTCTCCATATTTATTTATTTGTTTTAAACATAGGTGTCAACTATATGGTTCATTGCTTCTTGGTGTAGTAAGGTAGGATGCCATAAATCTTCCCTACTAAGGTAACATCTTGTCATTGTGCTTCTTCATTACGAACTTCTGTGCTTTTTTACCTGTGGTAAGTCATTAATTTTATTTTTGTGTTTCAGTTGTTAATTATTTTGCTTCTAATTTGTAAATATTTATAAACTAAATCATCCAACAAGAGAGGCTTATGTTTGGTTTAAAGTTTTTTGAATTCGTAAAATAGTAAGAATTTAACTTGACTACAAAAACCTTATCCACCCTCAAAGGTATAATTGATTAATTACACAATAAGCCTATATTATTGGCTGCACCATAGCGGAACAAAGCGTGGTAGCAATCTTAAATTCTACAATATGGCCTTATCTTATAAACGGTACCATAATTAAACCAAGTAATATAGTAATAATCTTACCTTTAATAACTACACTATGGACTTTCTTTGTTACACTATGGTGTATCTTAAAAGATAAGGTAAGCTTAACATATTTAAAGGTGAACTGAGCATGCATTTTAAAATAAAACGTTAGCTGCAATATGTTAATTTGGTATAAGTTTAAGATTTTTAACTGAGATATATAACAAATCAGGGTATTGTATCAACATATAATTACAGTCTTTGTTGAATTGTCTAAAATCTAACTTGCTTGTAAGGAATAAACCTCCATCTCTTTTTATATACTATACCCGAACGGGTAGTAAGACGCAGTGCTAATAATAATAATATATACTATAAATAATTTGAAATTATACTTCAAATCAGATGAAACGATTTTGAGATTTACATTTACCGAAGTTTTCATTAAAAAAATCTAAATAAAAACCCCCTCAATAAATCGTTTTGATGTCTCTAATTTTACTATATTTTGGACCATTTGTGGCTTGTGTCAACAAATATCACGCAAGATTATAAGGTTGATTCAAAGGAAATGGTCGAGAATACGTTTGAATAGGGGGGGAAATACCACCAGTGATACAAGCACCGTCTGCACCCCCAATCAATTTCCCCTAGCTCATCTAGTTAGAAACCTCTGAGTCCTTTACCATTCAGGAGTGCTAACCTTTGCACAAACTCTGACGATTTACTACCATCTTAATAAAACAGTTGGCCAATATCGGTGGAATCTCAGACTAAATGTCAAGCTAGTCTAGTCTGGTTTGGGTAATGGTTAACAACTTTTTATACACGATAATAGGATAACATTTCATCTGAAATTTACATGATCGTCTCCACCCATTAATAGCATTGAATTCGTACGCCCGAGTTGGGAGTAGGACGCAATATAAGAAAAGCAGCACGTTTCTCTCTAAACAGAAATTCAAACTAAACAGATCTATTTTTCTTATAACAAAATACATTTTTTGATATTACATAATATTAAATAATACTAATACAAAATTATTACATTTTCAATTACATAATTAAATTGTATGATGAAAGTTGTCAGTAAGAGGAGTAGCATTATCTTGATTTGAAAATAAAGAGCTATTTTCAAGTAAATATGGCGTTCATAGCTCAACTTATTACAGCACATTTTTTTAAGATTCCATGGCAAAATTTATTTTAAATTGATTTTGCCAAGCGCTCTCACTTCTAAGATTTTTAATGTACTGATTTAAAAAAAAAAAAAATTTCAATAATGGGCACACGTTTGCCAAAAACAATTTTGGCTGACAATTTTTTCTTTTGCAAACTATTTAATTATATTTATTTTTAATACGACTGGAATTTTTCCCTATTTAGGTAGGCTGATATTTATCATTTTTGAATATGAATAATATATTTATGCCTAACGCTTTTTAATCAACGCTTACAATCCAAAGGAGAGGGGGGGTGGGGATCTCGTTGAGCCCACGCCTCAGTATTTTATAGTAATTAATATACTATTTTGAATCTGAATTAATTAACTGCCATGTGGTTGTCTACCTGATTATTATTTATTTATTCAAGCTTTGTTTGTGATGTATTTATAAACAGTTTGTCAACTATTACAATTTATTTTAGGTATAGCTAAATGAACCCTCCCTTGTGGTGTCAGAGATATATTTTTCGTGTCATTTGTGGCAACATTGTTTACAGTTAAGAGTTCCAGCACTAAATATCTTGAATCTATATACATAAATATTTACCCTATACAAAAGTTAAATTATTATTTTTATTATTATTATTATTATTATTATTAATATTATTAGCACCGCGTCTTACTATCCATTCGGGTTATACTCTCTTACGCTAATGTGTAATGGTAGGGTGATTGTGAGATGAAATGAAGGACCTAAGTTTAACGTGGAATCCGAACCACGGTGGAGGCCTGGCATTCCCCACATTCACAAGATGTCTTGTCAGAGGTGAAGGAAGGGTTTGGTAATCAGATAAATCTGTGCCGGGACCGAGGATTGAACCCCGGCCGCCAGCACAGAAGTCTGACACCTTACCCCTAGACCACCAGGTCACCTACAAAAGTTAAAGAAAACTGTGGTTTGCACTTACAAATTGTGAAACAAACAGCGATTAATTATACGAATAATAATAATTGTATTTAATTTTCATGTTATTTTACCAAAAGTATGCATTTTTAATTTTTAAATTAATTTTGATAAAATAATTATTAGTAAAAAATTATAAAAAGGAAAAAAAAATCAGAATGCTTAGTACGCCACCCTTACGCTCTTAGTAAACTTGGGACCAAACGTAAAATAGGTTTGCTGTATTATTATCCTAATTGCATCAGTGTGCCTGCAGACTAAACGTCAAGCTTGTCAAGATTAGTTTAACAGCAACAGTGACAGGGATTGAATCCCAGTGGGGTGTAATGACGTTGTTTTCCACTCTCCCACCACGCAAACACAGGTATATATCATCTCATAATATACCTCTCTTGTCTCACCCCTGTATAATTAAATTCAAATAGCGCGAACAGGTATTAAGACGCGGTGCAAATAGTTTTTTTTATCACTGCGTCTCACTAGTTGTTCAGTCCACACACATATGTACTAATTACGTTAGTGAGTTAGGGATAAGGAAGGATAAATTTAGGGTAAAGGTACCTACATAAATCATGTGTGTGGAGGAAGATAGAGAGAGAGAGAGAGAATGAGTGATAAACCATTTTGGAAAACCACCTTTAATATACTTAACCAGGATTTGAACCCCGATCTCAATTGCATTGGCAGGTTGCAAAATATTTAATTTCGTTTAAACTTATTTGTGTTTCAAATACAGTATACTGGGGGTCCGCAACAGGTCGATCACGCAGAAATGTTCAATCGCTCGCGTAAGAAAACTACATCGTCACAAATAGGCAAGCTTACCTTGCATTATTCCACTATGGTATAGCTTATAAAAAAAAGGCCATGATGCAATCCTCCGAGGTAGGACTGATACCTTGCTGGTTTCCACTATGGTACTGTTTATAAGATAGGGTCATAGTGTAATCCGTCAAGATATGACTACTACCTTACTTGGTTCCACTATGGTACAGTTTATATAATATAGGACCATAGTATAAGCCGTCAAGGTAAGACTGCTACCTTTCAGGGTAAACTGAGTGTACATTTTATTCATTTTATGTATTTTATATCAAGGCAGGGGCATACATATTGGAAGATATATTGAATTCAAGGAATAAATACAAGTTGTATAGAAAAAATAATAATTAAAAGTAGAGTAGAGAAATCAAGGGCAATCGTGGGACCTTTTATAAATGTCAAATTCAATTGGGGCCCAAAAAGTTGGCCGACCCCTGCAGTATTCGTACTCAATTAAAATCCTCTGTAACATTATGACTATACAAATACCTGGTATTATTAATAAAGTTGTGAGTAGGTCTAAAAGTTACATATACATTTTAGTTATATTTGCAAGCTGTAACTTAATACGTGTTTTATTCAAAGACTTTAACTGTGCAACACTCCAATTCTACCAACGTTTCCCACGAAACACTGTTTATGTTTGCGTACCGGTATGTGTTTTTATTTATTTTTATTTCAAAGTTTCAGTTGCCAAAGTTGTTTTGAATTAATTCCACCTCTCCCCTTACATTTTTAACCAGTGCTCTTTGTCCCTTTAGCTACCCGTTTCAACTCCCGTTTACGAATGGAAATAAATTGGCATTCGCGACCACATTGATTTACTTTGTAGGCCTCGAGGGTATTTGGTTAATTGGACACTGAATGTTGGGGGCTGCCGCTTTTGAGTTGGTGTGAAAGTCCTTGGTTCAAACGTTATTTTTGTTTACTTGTTGAGACCACCAACGGTTCAAATAGACTACCTAACATAAACACAACACATATTTTTTGAACAGTTTTTCTATAAAATTAAACACGCTATCTTTTTTATTGAAACCTAATTTTTAGACATGTCAAGAGACCCGCAATAGTTGGATGTGTGCATATGAGTCAATACGATATTGTTTAGCTTACTGGTATCGGGAAGGTCAGGGCTTTGATTCTTGGCAGGGTGCACTAGGGATGAATTTCCCTATATGATTTAATTACCGTTTTCTCCCCTTTCTATCTCTCCACTCTAATGCGAGTGCGTTTCTTCTGTTCCCATCATAATTCCTAACCCTTGGATCAAGTATTAAATATATATATATAGATATATATATATATATTAGCAACGTGTCTTACAACCCGTTCGGGTTATACCCCTCTTAAATATATTGAAACATTCACCTCGTCTCACTACCCGTTTTGGTTGTAAACATATGTACCAACTACGCTAATGTTTAGGGGTAGATAAGGTTGAATTTATATAAATTGTACACGAATTTACGTGGAGGGAGAGTATAAAACCGTTAAGGAAAAGCTACCCTCAGTGTACCTGTACTAGATTTGAACCCCGATCTACCGGTCTCTGGTAATCCAGTCTGATGCAAAAATGACGCGTTAGACTATGCGACCATTGCTATGAGTATAATCTTAAATTTATTTCGTGCTACCCTATATGGTGGACACATGGACTAAGGTGTCAGACTAATCTAGTCTGGATTGTAAGTGATGGGGAGGGTCAGGATTCAAATAAAGACTGAATATACATCTTCCTTCCCCCACAAAAATTCAAATACATTTAAAGGGTTGAATATAAAATGCAATCTAGTAAAAACTATTATTATTTACATGAATAACGTAAAAAATGTAATAAATCTCGTTACGACCTTTGCAATGGAAAAGGAAAGAAAAAAGTCAGATATTTGATTGTTTCCACTATTTAGATATTTCAGGGCCCACTTCAGCAAATGAGCTTAATTTTTACATATAGTTTAACGTGTTATAAAAATGATTGTAAAATGGCTCATAGCCACAAAATAATACTGTTTATAATATAACGTTCAAATAAACTAACCCATTTTACAAAATAGGAGTAATCATATTAATGAGGACGTGTATTTTCATAGTACACTCGATTCACGGTACTTTCTTTAAATTGAACAATTTTACTTTTATTTCGGATATTTAATTATATGTGAAACTGTTGGAGACTATTATTCATTGTCAATTTTTATTATATTTCTTTATAGCTAAACCTATAATTTTTTTTTTTTTTAATTTTAATGTAAAACGTTACCTCTGAAATGACAAGGAGGTAGGGTAGGAGCATACCATGTCGGATCTCATCGTCCCATCTCGGAAAATATTATCATTTTGAGCTTCCACTCGTTTTCATCCAAAGTAATGAAAAATTATTATTATTATTATTATTATTATTATTATTATTATTAGCACCGCGTCTTACTACCCATTCGGGTTATACTCACGCTAATGTGTAATGGTAGGATGATTGTGAAATGAAATGAAGGACCTACAGTTTAACGTGGAATCCGAACCACGGTGGAGGCCTGGCATTCCCCACATTCACAAGATGTCTTGTCAGAGGTGAAGGAAGAGTTGGTAATCAGATAAATCTGTGCCGGGACCGAGGATTGAACCCCGGCCGCCAGCATAGAAGTCTGACACCTTACCCCTAGACCACCAGGTCACCGACGTAATGAAAAAACTAGCTAATTTGTCAAGATACGAATAAGCACGTGCCAACAATAACGTTAGCCAATGTAAGTCAATAAGATGCGATACGTACAATACTAGTGTGTACCAACGCTGGTATTTACTATTCATTAACCAGTTAGTTCTATGCTTAGTTTCGTCTAAATATTTTGGGAGTAAGTGTAACCTTCAACGCAACTTTTCTAACAAAAACAAAAATTAAATGAATTAAGATCAACCCATAAAGGGTCTAACAAGAAAAATGGAAAATTTTGACAAGAGACACAAATATAGAGTATATATAGAAGAGTGTCAATAGTTTTATATCCCTTATATATCGAATGTGTGGATGTATCCAGCATATATCATATAACATGTAAAGGTTTTTCATTTCATACAGATCTACCTTAGTTTCAATTTGCAAAGGTATTTTATTCATGTGCATTTTTTCTGAGTTTTATTTTACATTTGTAGATCGTTTTATACAAAATTGAAGCCAATTTTTTAGAATTTTTAATGTAATTATATTGATCAAAATTTGGATTTAAGGGATGAAAAATGTAAATTTACTAAACATTTTTGCATGTGCAAAAGTAGTATACACTTTATTGCTTTTTAGTATCGTAATAATTAGTACGTACTGTACATATTTTATGTTTGTACTAACAAAATCATTTTTTTTTATGTACTTCAATCTATTAAGTAATTTTATTTATCCGCTATATATATATGTATATATTTTATAAATAAAAATACACTCGTAATACACCCGGATGGGCTCTGAAACCCAGTTCTCTCCTTAAACAGTAATTCAGTCCATTGCAAGAATTGCGCCTTAGGTAATGTGACCACAGGAGAAAGTCATTAGAGATCAAATGCTTAAGAAAAAAATAATAGAGAAACAAAAATCTATCTCCATTTTTTAAGATGTTCAACTCTATAAATGCAAGAAGGTAGCTGAAACATAAGGAAAAATCAATATTAGGTAACATAAAAATAATTTCACGCCTTTATCATTATTTATCAAGCTGGTAACAAAGTTTCAGCCTCGTGGGTGGAGGTGGTTTGAGGGGACGGGGAAAGGGAGAAAACATACCTGCTCATGTCTGATAAGGAAAGCTTTTTCAAAACGACATCCAATTTTCAACAAATCCTACCAAACTCTTAAGGGTTGACTATCTAAAGTCGACGCTGGTACAGTCTTACTTGAAAGAAAAGCATAACTCCTTTTAGAATAGTCATGCGTTATGATGGGTCAGACTCACAATATAATTATTAGATTACCAGTGATGGGAAGGACCAAGGTTCGAATCTTGGCTGGTTGGATTATCTATTGGGTTTTACACATGTGTTATAACTTATCACCCACTTTGGTGACCATATGGTCTAAAGCGTTACACTCACAGTAGACTAGACTGCTAAAGACAGGGAGATCAAGGTTAGAATCTGGGTCAGGTGTACTGAGGGTGGTTTTCCCAAAATGGCTCACCACTATCCCTCCACGTAAAGGCTGGTATACTTCCTTAAATTAAAAGCTTCCTAATCCCTAAACCTATCCATTAGCATAAGTAGTACATAAGCGTATGACCCGAACGAGTATTAAGACGCGGTGCTAAAAAACAACTTATTATTATGGTTTATGCAGGACTTATAAATGAGTTTAATATATGTACAACACCTTAGTGAAGTTAGAAGTGGGTTTAAGTTTAGTAAGTATTTAAGTTGTAAGTTTATTTAGTCAATCGGTTTGAACAGTAAACACTAAATAGTCAAAATAATAATAAAATATAAAAATAGTGGTGAAATTATAGATACTCAAATAGTATTAGAAATTTTCCATTTTTAGTTTAAAAGTACAAAATGAAACACTTTTCAAATACAACACAGGGATCGAAATATGATCCCCCACTCTCCTTAATTCTCAATTTAACAATCATAGGCTAACCTCACCACAGAAAAGATTCAACTTGTAAGTAGCCTTAAAAAGTAGATTATATCTAGCTAATCTGAAAGGCCTTATGTATACTAATATTTCATTAAATCTAAGTCTTAACTTTGATTATAACCACTCCTTACTTTCAACTATTCTTTAAGAATGTTTTCTAAAATGTTATATAATATTTCATGTCAGTAATATATCTCCTGAGCTAAAATGCTATTTAAAAAAACTTATTTTACTAGCCTGCTTGTAAATTAAATGTTATGTAGCCACATTCAAAGTATTGAATGGTTTGATTCTGACATTGTATTATAATTGAATATGTGCTTTGAGTTTACAGGGGGCTGAGAGCAGCAAGGGAATATTCTTAAAGGCATCGCCTACTTTAATTAATATCCTCACACATACTTATGGGAATGGCTTTTCTGAAAATTCAAAGCCCCTGAAACCATTATCAACTAACTTAGAATGTTTTGCTGCAGTCATGTTTACAAATACTTTTATTTATTTAGCACCACGTCTTACTACCCGTTTGGTTTAAACGCTTAAGTACTAACTACGATAATGGATTAGGAATAGAAAAGGTTGAATTTAGAGGAAGTGAACCCGCATTTGCGTGGAGGGAGAGTGGAAAACTATTTAGGAAAAACCACTCCCAGTTCACCCGACTGAGATTTTAACCTCGATCTCCCCGTCTTCGGCAGACGAACTCAACACGACTAGCGCGTCCCTGAGGCGGGTCTTTATTTGTTCGAGGCAGGCCATACGAATGTTTCTAACCATTTACTTTGAAAGGTGACCTGGCGGTCTAGGGGTAAGGTGTCGGACTTATGTGCTGTGGTCAGGGTTCAATCCTTGGTCCCAGCACAAATTTATCTGATTATCAAACCCTTCCTTCATCTCTGACAAGACATCTTGTGAATGTGGGGAATGCCAGGCCTCCACCGTGGTTCGGATTCCACGTTAAACTGTAGGTCCTCCATTTCATTTCACAATCACCTTACAATTACACATTAGCTTAAGTGAGTATAACCCGAACGGGTAGTAAGACGCGGTGCTAATAATAATAATATTTACTTTGATCTGAGAACTGCAGTAATTCAAGTGAAATGTCCTTGAAAATGAGCTAATTTCACATTTTCATTATTTTCTTTAGACAAAAACTGAAAATATATAAGGCCTAAATTCTTATTCATATAAAAACATGGCATTAAATTTAATTTTGGACTGAACTTTATTTTAAATAAAGAAAAACTTTTTTAAATAAGGTGGGATTTCAGGTAGGCGACAGCTTTAAGTTGGGAGAGTATGGAACACGATTTAAGGGCGATATTTTTGTAGTTTTTATATCAAAACACTTTCTTCTTGTTTTTAGTCAAGAGAAATCAAATATTTCTCCAGTAGAAACAAAGAGTTTAATTTTATTTACATGGTGACCTCAATAGGTCATGAATATCTGTAAAGACTGTTCTAGAATATGACAAATTTTATTTTTATTTAAAATGTTTATCATAGAATACTGCTATGCTCATGACAGATATTCAACAATTGTTGATATTACCATGAGTATAATGGGTCGTCAATGAACCACGTAACGCTTTGTGGAGGGGGGGAGGGAGGTGAGCTCTAATGTATAAAGGCATTTACATGGGGGGAGGGTGGGGTACATTAAAGTGTTACGTAACACAGATCTTATACTCAAAATCTAATGTTCAAAAATATTATTGTTCATGTATTCACCTTGGATAAACATACTTCTAGATAACTTCCAAATATCTGTGGTGTTGAAAATGCAAGTTTAGAACTTACTTTTTATCTATTAATATTTCGAATGCGCTCAGGTGTTAGTGTCTGCCCAAGACTACGAACGCCAAGCACATTTGAAAACACATATTTTCATGCACATGACAGTGACATGTTTATACCCACCGCACTTGTTTAAGTTTGTCCAATATATTGACCCCCTCACGTGCTTTTAGTTGGATAACATCTGTCAGTCAAAGTAGCCTTAATTTATAAGTTTAGTTGAGTTTGAGTATAATTTATATTCCTACTGCACATTCTTTTACATAGGCCGTGAATAATCGCTTGTGTTTGTATAAAATACCAAAATAATTTCTTCTAAAAGAGAAGACTTTTTCATTGCCTGCGTATAAAAAGCAATATCCATAAGAAAAAAAAAAGTGGAAGAGTCTCAAAAAGATGTACTGAAATGGAAATAAACAAAATTACAGAATTTATCTCAAGGCAAGTTTGAGGAGTTCATTAATAGTGTTATTTCTTTGTACCAGCAGCATGTTATTATTATTAGCACCGCGTCTTCCTACCCATTCGGGTTGTACACACGCTAATGTGTAATGGTAGGGTGATTGTGAGATGAAATGGAGGACCTACAGTTTAACGTGGAATCCGAACCACAGGCGGAGGCCTGGCATTCCCCACATTCACAAGATGTCTTGTCAGAGGTGGAGGAAGGATAGCATGTTATGAAAAGTAAAGTTTCAAATATCATTAATTATTTTCAAAAGGTAGGGGAATTAAAGCCTGTACCTTTTTCCTTCTGATAAATTAGTGTGTATGTATATAAATGCATCTATTATACACCCACGACGGTGGCCGCATTGTCTAAATTTTCATTTTCTCAGAAGACTAGATGGCCGATGTTGGGTAGATGGGATTCGATTACCAGTTAAATCTACTGAAGGTTGCTTTTCCTAGATTGTTTCCCACTCTCCCTCCATGCAGATACTGGTAAATTTTATTTAAAATCCTACAATTTTAGTATAAATTTTGTAGGGTGGTATAGTCAAATTTTTACTATATTTATTTAATGGAGTAAAAATTAGGAAGGTAGAATTTTAGAAGTAATCTACTCTAATTAACGTGGATATATTATATAAAACCATTTAGGAAAAAACACTCTGATCACACTCAACAGGTATTCGAAACCCGATCTCTGCCATCTAGTCTTTTTCTAGAGTGAAGCCACCAGGATCCAGGATCAATGTTGGAACGAAACATGAGTCTAGGTATCGATAAGTTGATTAAAGTAAAATTGTAGATTAATCCAAAATATAATTCTTTGGAGAAGTTGTATGCCTAGAATTGTTTAAATATTTCTCTATGTGATGATAATATGACTATAAAAAAAATGCACAATATTAAGAAACATATCTTCCCCCAGCGTCAAGCATCAAATGTGGGCACTTTAACATCATCATGTAGAGCCACTATAGAAAAGGGTCAACCTAGCCGTCTGGCTCTTACTCAAATTGCGAACCTGGCATCCATAACATAAATAGAACAGAGGTTTTTCCTGATGAACCTGAGTTATTAGAGCTCGACGTCATATCTGTATAAATAATAATACTCTCTGAAATCATTTATAATCAGGATTTAAAATGGATTTTGAGAAGTATTAAATCTGAATCCCTCCTTTAGTATAATAAAACTTGCCTATGAAAAAATGACATTCATTCTTGGTTATAAAAGCTACGTAACACAGGTTGTGGAGTGGCAAGGGGGTTGGGGCTAAATGTCTACACGGTGTTACATGGGGGAAGGGGGGGGGGGTCTAAAAAGGTAAGGAAAAAAGCGTTACATGGTTTATGGACGACCCCTAAAATTAAACTCTTATGTTTCTACTGGGGAAAACTGCTTCGGTGCTCGTATGGTCTAAGGAGTCACTCTTGGATTAGACTAGACTGCTGATGATGGGGAGATCGAGGTTTGAATCTCAGTCGGGTGTACTGAGGGTGGGGTTTCCAAAATTGTTTTCCACTCTCGCTGCATGTACACTTCCTATAAATATAGCCTTCCTCATCCCTAAATCTATTAGCATAATTAGTACATAAGCGTATAGTCTAAACGGGCGGTAAGATGCGGTGCTAAACAAAAATCTTCTAGAGCATATATTATTTATTTTGATAAAAAAAACATATTAGCTATAAAAACCTAAAAACCACTGCCTTTATCTCACGTCCCGTAAACGCCCATCTTAAGGGTTCATTTTAGTGAAAGTTTGGCTCTTTATAAATTTCTCATATAATAATTTAGTTCAAATTGACTAATTGAGAACAGTTTGAAAGTGTGTCGCCAATAAATAAAAGTTAATTCACAATTATCACTGAAGTGTGAAGAATAACACGCAAAAATCAGACTGTGCTCACGTGTTATAAGGCGTCAGGGCTCACAATGAACTGAATTGCTGGAAGTCTATAGGAATAATCTCGAATCTCGGCTAAATTTGTTTTTCACTGGCCATATTTATCACTCTGGTTTTATCGCCTTTTCTCTCCGCTAATTAGGGTACATTTAATCTGTCAACAATTCTCACACCCACTTCAGTGGCCAAATTATTTTAGGCATCAATATCGTGTTAGACTTTGGCCTGCAGATGACGGGGATATCTGTATTTCAATCCAATTCCGGTCTGGTATATCAAGTTTTTTTTTCTTCTAAACGATTCACCTCTCTCATTTCCCGCAAATTATTTCTTCATTCCTACCGAATAGAGAAATTATCATATAAGCGGATGACCTGAATAGGTAGTAGGACGTGGCGATAAAAAAAAACTTCTCATCCTTTGCAAACTTAATAGAAAACATATATATTAAATTTAAAACATATTAATTTAAAATATGACAGGGGCATAATATAATTAATTATTAAGGTCACAAAACACTTCATTAATAATTATGGCTCTGGAGTAGTTGTATATTTGTGTAAATCAGTGGTCCGAAAACTTATTACAGTCAGTAGTGTGTCTGTCCACTGAGTTAAGGGTCTCGAGTTCAATTCCTGGCATGATCAAAAATTATTGGTGAAATGTAGGTTTCCTCTGTCATGGTGATGAATTAACGGCCGGTGGATGGATTCTGTGTCGGTTTTTAGGTATACGCTAGTTTATAGGTCTTGTGATGCTATAGTTAGTTGGTTCAAAAAGTGCGCATAAAATACCACAAATCAATTAAATAAACGAAAAGTATTAAGCAGTCGTTTTCTATCTTTCTACGGTTACGTATCCCCTTATTCATAAACACTTGTCTTAAGAACTCCCAGATTTTAATGATTTTGAGTAAGATAATTAAAACCGTTCTACCTAATGGTACTAGTGGTTTTTTAAACTAATTATTAACTTATGAAGAGAGTGTGTTATTTTATTTAAACATTGCTGGCCTAACTTGTTACTTTTACTCATCAGGCTACAAAATTCAAAACACATATTTAGGCAGAAAACTTTATAAGATTCATAGCTCATAGCTCAATTTGGATAAATAGTTTTTTTTAGCGCTTGATTTACCATCTTTTCTTAGGATGAATTCTTGTGAAATATTTATACATTTAAAACAATCTTTTCTTCCTACTTTCTGTGCACTACGTCTTAAAACACGGCCAGGCTACCCACATTTAACTACACTAATGGAGTAGGCTTATGAAAGACAGGATTTTAAGGAAGTTAACTCACATATACGTGCAGGGATGTTGAGAAAATGAGAAAAAAAAGTAACCCTTACACCCAGTTAGGATTAGAACTCTGAACATCTCCGTCACCAGCAAGCCATACTCGACTAGCTTGACATTTAGTTTCGTGCTCATCGATGTGGGTATCAATATCAAAAATAAATTGAAGTCAATAGTATGTATTTGTTATAGGTTCCACAAATCAAGTCTGGTGGGCATGGTGGGATCTACTAGGAGATAAGGTAATTTGTTCCCCGATGTTAAGTAACACAACCGTAGGAATGTTTTATTGCTTCGGTTCACGATTCGCGTGCGGTGATTTGATGACAGTGTTCATAGAGGGGGCTTTTCCCTTCCCCCCTTTAACGTTCTATACTTACTGGGGGGTCACCTCCCACCCAACTCCCACTCACCACCCCCCTATACACCCCTTGGGCGTGTCGGTTTTGAAGGCCACCTCCGGTCGGTGAATTAGCATACCTGCCTCAAACCAACCCAGTACAGTCTGATTCGGTCAACTATAGATTCTATGATCCACATTGGTGGACACGTGGATTATATTTCAAGCCCAACTACTCTGGTTTATCAGAAACAAGGAAGCTGAGGTTTGAATCCTAGCTGGGTGTAATGGTGTTCTTTCTTAAATAGTTTTACACTACCACTACCCGCAATTGCAGATACATTTTCTATAAAAGCATACCCCTATTATCTTTAACCCAGTAGTTTGACTATTCAGATAGACTTGAGGTGTATTAAAATGCTTTGGAAATAAAGGTATATATATATATATATATATGTAATATAATATATAGTCTTTTATGATTGAGACACAGCTACTTGTTTAAAAAAAAGTTTCAGGAACTCAATGCCACTTTTTTAATATTGAATCCAAAGAAATGGCTATTAATGGTTTGATTTAAATTAAACGGATAAGACAGTTAGTCTGGAGGAAGAAGTGTACCCGCATTTGAGTGGGGAAGTAATCGCAGAACCACGGTGAAATATAATATATGGAAATAAATTCATAATGCTCTAAGTGGGGTAGTATTATTAGCTTTATTGTACCTACCCCCAGTATGGTGGGCCTAACGTGTCAGGGTGAGCTTGTGGGATGTATATGTAGTGGCAAACAGTTGATGGAATAGTTTAATCTGGTTCATTGAAATGGAGTAATAAAGCTAATATTGTATAATGTGATGTAGGGTGTAGAACTAATTAATATAGTTTGGAAAAAATACTCGTTCTCTCAATGTTCCTACTCAGAATTGCGTGTCCTGACTCATTTTTGACGTTATAAGCCTATCTGTTATCGAACACACGGCCGTCCGGCGCTGTACATTTACTATCAAACTCTTGGCTATTAGGATGGGTTAGGGAGTCCTCCTCTGGTACCTAACAATGACTAAAACTGCAGGATATTCCCCCCCCCCCAACTGACGGGCCCCATCTATCTTTTTTTTTTTCTTAAGGTGCAGCGCAGAAGGGAGCGCAAGTATTTTTACAGTTTTTATAGAATATAAATTTGTTGACAAAAATTAAATCAAATATTTCTCCAGTAGCAACATAGAGTTTAGTTGTCTGCACATGCTAGTATCAACAGATCTTGAATATCTGTCAAGGATGTCCTGGAATTTTGTCAAAACATTTTAAATATAGAGAAAAGTTTTGATAAAATTCCAGGACATCCTTACCACATATTCAAGATCTGTTGATATTAGAATATGCAGAAAACTAAATGCTACGTTGCTACTGGAGAAACCTTTTATCTATTTTGGCCAAAAAAAATTAATGCTATAAAAACTGTAGAATTACTTGTCTGAATACTCGACTGCTGAATATGAAGCTTTGAAATTGTGAGTTTACTAGGATTATGTCATACGATTTCTTTGTTTATGAAGTGAAATTAAAGAACTCCATTAATCACCATTTTAATCAAATACATTACTTATTGAACTAAAATGCTGTATAGAAAAAAATATTTTTATGATTGTGATAACCGATTCGGTGGTCACATGGACTAAATTTCAGTCTCATCTATTCATGTTTGCTGGTGATAGTCCTAATCATTCCATCTAGAGGTACTAAATAGGCTTTTCCTCTAATTATTTCTCACACTACCTTTATGAAAATGAGGGCACATTTCCTCAAAATTTTACTTTCAACTTCTCTTCCCCATTAACGTGGTTAATATGTGAATTGTCTGAAAGAGTATTAAGACATAAGACAAAAAATGAAAAATAATTGCTTGGATTGTAATTTATAAATCATTTTTTTAAAAAGAGAGTTTAGACTATATTGGAATACAGATTGTATTCTAAACTGGAAAGCAAACAAATCAAGACTATTGATTCACTGTCAACTAAAAGGAAATAGAGAATACTTTCACCCCGTTGACCCAGTTTTTTTAATTGAAAAAAAAATTAGAAACGGTCATTTCCGAATTCGCTTTGAGTGACAAAGAGTTATGAATCCTCTTCTTTTGGTTGAATGGTTTGGGAGACCAAATATTTACATAAAAGAGTATATGGTTCAATTTCTATTCTCATCCAAATTATTATAATATTTTTATACAAACATGCTCTACTAACATTATAGTAATATTAGGTCGTTGTGGTATCAAAAAATAATTGTACTTAGTATACATTCACAGAGTATAATGAATGGAAGATCTTACTGTCTAAATAAGTGCACACAGGCAGCGAGGAGGGGTGACGTGATTACCAGAGGAGCGATGGGGGGCCTACACGCGACAAAGCGCGGGAAATCAACAAACACACAGCGTTGTGGAGCAGTGTGGTTCTTTTTTTAGTTTTATGACAACCTCAAAACTACTACGTAGGATGTTTCTTAGTGAAAAATTCTTATTTTAAGTGGAACACTTTAAAAGAGTGAGAAAGAAGCTAGTGTGGGTACATGAAGTGTGTCAAGGCAGGGACTATTATTGGGAATATCACCATTTGTTTATCTCGATAAGGAGACATGTCACGATTTATCGAGATTACAAGTATGTCAAACGCAACTTTTTATTATATTCTCAGTAAAGTCCTGGATATTTTTGAGAATCAAACCACAAACTGGAGAAAATCTTGAGCTTGACAAATAGTTCGGCAAACATGAGCTTGACGTCCATCTTATCACGTCGAATCATTGTTAAAAACAAACTACTTTGTTCTAAAGCGGGTCACTCCGGTTCGCCTTACTTCGCTCAGTCTCAAGTCGCTATCAGCCTCTTTTGACTCATAAGCTATGTATGATGTTCTCTATTGGTCGCACAGCTCCGCGTCACTACCTGTTTGCTCTTAGCCTTAGTTAGGGAACTGATTGGCACGCCTGACGTTTACCAGAATGGGATATTAGTACATTTCCAATAAATTATACATCTAACAACTTTAATCCATTAATGAAAAAATGCGAATATATCAGACGGGTAGTAAGACGTGGTACAAATATATAAAAAGAGCCAGTGCCTTATAGATATTCTCTAGGTGTCTCCAATTGCACTACCATAAAATGTTGCCCTTAGCATTCTGAGGGCTCCATGTAAACCAATAGGGAAATAAAACGTGTATCAGTGAAATAAATAGCATTTACAATTGGGGTTCAAAATGGCTTCCAGAGGTATCTTTAGTGCATCTCTGTATCCTAAGTCACGCTCAATCAGCTCAGGAATTTTATTTCCTGTAAATAGGAGTTAGGATTTTAATGGTAGGCTCTTCCTAAAGGCCGGTGCAACAACGAGTACAACTAGGGGGGTTGGGGGGTGGGAGGAGAGGATCTGTCAAAATATGTAACTAATATGTACTGTGCTTATCAGTGAAATGTTATGCTCAGACAGATATAGATTTGCTTTATGAATTAATAAAAAAAAAAGCATGGTTTTAATTTATTTGTATCACAAAGTGATACGTGATAGCTATTTCCAGTTGAATCAAATTTAATTAAATGAAGGATGGCCCTGGATACGATACAAACTAGGAATTCTCAGTGGTAGAGCATTGAGGTGCAAAGACAAAGGTCGCTGGTTGGATTCCTGCGTCCAGGTCGTCTTTTTATTACTTAAGTAAAGAACATAGTTTGATTACTATCAGATCAATTACCACTCCCTACGTACAATATTCATGGTATTTTAAAGTAATATTTTTATTCTCTATTTCCACTACCACTTTTTCTCCCTGCTATGCCCAGTTTACTGCACTTGGGTTTACCCGTTAGGGGTCAACGTGATCCTAAGTTTAGTTTGGGTGAAAAATTCTATACCTAGTGTTTTTAAAATGAGATTGCACACAATTTTGGATGGTAAGCGGTAATTGTCAAGAGTAACATATAGATCCATTGTAATTTATTTTATGTATTTTTTAAATTTGAGTAAAGGAGGAATAAAGGATTAGAGTGTGTATGGTGGAACATAATAAGTGGTGGACTTTCAACATATTGTCAGAGTGGCAATACCCATAGCACCAGCCATGGTAATACTGTCATAGGTTAAGTTGATATCTTGATAGTATTCTGAGACAAACCTCTATTTAGAAAATGACCGTTAAAACATCTAAAGCTCCCCTCCACTAATTTTACATCACACGTAACGGCTGAAACTCGGCTAAACCTTAAGCTCATCTAGTCTGGTTTGTCAGCTATAGGATGGTTGATGGTTTATAAGTCTAAAATAAATACTTAAGAAAAATTGCTTAAATTTCCGAGAATACAGTAGAGTAGTCCTGAGTTGCGTTGAAAATGGTAAACAGGAAAATCCTTCTCCTTGCCAGAAACCCAAATTTAAAAAAAAATCAGTATTAGGAATCATAAATATTTAGAAGTTTACTACACTACCATAATAATTATTTATTATCGTTGAATTACAATGCTATGCATTAATTTATATTACTAAAACATTTTATTCCATAAAGTGTTGAAAAAATTCTTCTCTTCAAAATGGTTTACTTTCCATTTTTGATTGTTAATGTTTACAAAATATGAAAACGGTTTGACTTAATAAGTTTAAAGAACGTCCTTCCAAGATTCATTTCATCATCTCCTCTTTTCCTCGCATTTGCTGACAAATAAAAGCGACACAATGCGACAGTAAATATGAAAGAGACATTTTATTTTTTTCTTTAAGACAAATACTGCACTAAAGTATAAAATGTATGTAAAAGCAAAAATAAAAGGAAAATAAATTGCACGCTGAGAAAATGAACTATTTCAAATGAATGAAGAGCTTTTATTGCTGAAAGTAATCAAACTCCTTTAAAAGAGTTAATTTGAAAAGTAAATTGATAATTAAATATGTATCTGTAATGGGTCGGTTTAAAAATGGGAAAGGTACTGGCTCTATTATTTCGGTTCCTGGTCCCTAAATTATGTTCCTGATCCGAATCTCAGCTGTGTGCACTTGGGGTCGGTTTCCCACATGTGATGGATCACTCTATACTTATCCCACTTCATTCCTAACTCTATAATTCGGGCACACTTCCTCAATTCCTTAATTCCTGACCCATGGATTAAACTGTGAATTAACTAAGGGTATACTACTACTACTACAAGAAAGTACGAGTAGTTTTAGTGGGTGTTTGAACTAAACTCGAAAAAATATTTAAAACTCATAAACTTGAGAACTTCAAATGTTTAGTGCTATCTAAATGATTCTGAGATTAATTAATTATATTTAACTTTAAGTTATTATAACACAGTAAATTGTTTCTTAAGATTTACTTTTATCTAATTGGGAAATAAATTACTTGAAAATCCAGATTTTTATGAACGCTTCTAAAAAAAAATAACAAATTACTCTACAAAAGTTATATTTGTTTTGTTAAGATTTGTACACAGATCTATTATAGAAATTCAACTTTAAATACTCGTAGTACAAATATTACTCTAGATACTCGATCAATTTCTTAGAATGATAAATGTAATCAACTTGAGATAAACTATCAAATGAAATACCTTTTAAATGACCTCCATATTGTTATTGTTATTAGCACCGCGTCTTACTACCCGTTCTGGTTATACGCACTTACGCTAATGTGTAATGGTAGGGTGATTGTGAGATGAAATGAAGGACCTACAGTTTAACGTGGAATCCGAACCACGGTGGAGGCCTGGCATTCCCCACATTCACAAGATGTCTTGTCAGAGGTGAAGGAAGGGTTTGGTAATCAGATAAATCTGTGCCGGGACCAACGATTGAACCCCGACCACCAGCACAGAAGTCTGACACCTTACCCCTAGACCACCAGGTCACCACCTCCATATTGAAACGAATAGCCATATTTAAAATTATGTACACAAATCTTTCTGCCTATTCCACAGACAAGTAAGAAACAGACTCTTAACCTTACGGGGTTTCGCTTCGCTCCTTTTGCCAGCTTGACTCCTTCAACACTGGGCTTCGCTAGTATCACTGCTGGGTGATTATAGGACTAACCGCAGCGATCCTAGTGTTGAAGGACTCAAGCTGCCAAAAGGGGCTCAACCATTTTAACCTGGAGGTTGAGTGTCTGGGTGTATTATATATCTGTGGCCTAGGCTCAGAGAATATCCCTGCCAAACTTTGTTAAAATCTGTCGACGCATTTGGCAGTCACCGCGTGGCAAAGATCCGGACACACAGACGAAATACCAAATCCTTAAATTAAAACAGAACCTCACTTCACTCGGTAAATAATTGTTGGATTGGTTCATCTTAAATAAGAGATAATTAACACGTAAGCTAATAGGGTAAAGTATAAAGTCTTAGCTTAGTTGATAGCACATCTACCTACTCATATAAGATTATGGGTCCGATTCCAGGCTGTTCCAAAACTAAGTATTCTCCTTTCATAGTGATGAATTGACTGTCAAAGGACTAGGTGCTATGTCTGTTCTAGAGTTAGAATAGTTTGTAAACTATGTGATGATATTCCAACTTTTTACTACTTGATAGGGTGGTCCATTTACTTACACTGAGGGGGTAGGACTCATAGAGCTACTATTTAGAGTAAATGTATCCGCATTATCAGGCAGGGAGAAAACATTTTATATGGATAATAATCCATAATTTGAACATTGACCTCCCCATTATCATAAATATCATTCATACAAAATGTAGGTGACCTGTCGGTCTAGGAGTAAGGTGTCGGGCATCTGTGCTGGGTCCGGGGTTCAATTCTTGGTCCCGGCACAGATTTATCTGATTACCAAACCCTTCCTTCACCTCTGACAAGACATCTTGTGAATGTGGGGAATGCCAGGCCTCCACCGTGGTTCGGATTCCACGTTATACTGTAGGTCCTCCATTTCATCTCACAATCACCCTACCATTACTCATTAGTGTAAGTGCGTATAACCCGAACGGCTAGTAAGACGCGGTGCTAATAATAATAATAATAATAATAATAATTACATTCATACATACATACATACATACAAAATGTACACCTTATTTTGCGTGCCACTGATGAAGGTGTTTGACTCAGAAATACCACAAAGCAACACCAAACCAAGGACGCTAGCATATGGGAAATGGGTTGATCGAACACACAAGCTATGAATTATATTTTGCAACGTCCTGTATCAAATTCAAGATTCCTTAGACTGCAAGTCGACTTTCTCATCTACTGGGCCACTAAAACGGGTGATCGCAGAAGAGATTGTTTGGGTGTGTGTGTGAGGAAGCTAATGTTGGCTACTTTGTTTGTATCTTTGAGCTTGGAAAGTGTAACAGTTTCCACCCCAGTAGCAAGAATGTTAATAGAACCGTGCTAATTACTCTGAATATGTGAACAATATTGGCGAACACAAGACACGGAGGAAAAATATACTATAGGCCATCCACAGCGATAGTGGTGCTATCTGACAGATAGGGAATGCTATCATACATCCAGTCACCTAACCATTTTATCTGCAAGACCTCATGTTGATTTGTTGTTGATTTGTTGTAACTTTTGGCGGTCAAAACATTAACACAAACAAACAATTTTGTTTTTAACTACTAGTCGTTTTTACATGATTGAATTATGAAACTATGAAAATAGCCATTTTAATATTTATTTTTGTTCACAAAATATGTTTCAAACTAAAGCTTATAAAATGCAACGTGTTCTTCTGAAATCAAGATGGCAACCCAGCTGAAACAAGGGCTGTTGATGACGTCATACAAACACTCTTCGAATATGTTCATGTACTGTTTACAAAATAAAAGCGTTTTATTTTGAAACTAATATTTTGTATAGCTTTTTCCCTAAGCTATAAAATAAACAGTTTTTTTTAGTGGCCAGTTACAACAAAATATAAATATAATACTTTTTAATTTTTAATTTCATGGAATATAATTTAGGCCTAACTTGTTGCCACAACCACAAAACAAATAATATAATAGTTTTATTAATATGTTTTGTTCTTTTAAAAAGCTAATACAACGCCAATTGAACGGTAATCCTTAGGACATTATTATTAGACTCATTTGATAATACTTGTTATTTATAATATAATATTACTGAGCAAATAATAACTATTTTCGGATAGGTTGATACTAGTCACTTTCAGTTAATGTTTGCAATAAATAACCTCCTGCAAGCTGTAAGATACCTCTCCTACAATGGACGTCCTAGATCTCTGAAACACTAGGTTATATTTGTCTGGAGTCAAATATTTGTTTTAAGTTGGCTATTGCTTAAGCCTGTACAAAGCTAAGGATAAGCTTTTTTCAAATTGAATCTGATTTTAGACTCGAATATATTATGAAGTTAATTAAAAATGTACATATATATTATTTATGTATTATTTATATATAAATAAATTGCGTTAAATACGAGTTTAAAACAAGCTATGTCAAAATTTTCAAAGTGAATCTGAATATAAATTAAGCTGTGTCAACCTTTACAAGGCTATTCCAAATCAAAGTTAAATTATGTAAGACATTTTTGAATCGAAATAAGGTTGTGTTCAAATTTTTCGAATCGGACTAACAACTTTTAAAGAGTTTTAATATTGATTTACAAGGAAAACGTAGGTGGAGTGCTTATAAAACTCCATTCTAACAAAATATGTAATTATAAAGGATGGTGTGTCGTGATGAGATTATTCGTAAATATGGAACAGTGTTTATTAAACTGTGGTACTCTGTTGTATCATCGAGTTTTATTATTCACAAAACTTTCTTTATAAACTTAAATTTGACAAACCAATTATTGCACATGTTGATGTAATTTCATAGATTTTAGTAAACATTTCTTGCCCTTTCTCACGATTTTGTTTAGTTTAACCCTAAAACTTTACCAACATTTAGAATGACCGTTTATGCTTTATCACCTACCTGGTATAACAAGCTAACTCTCCTGATTTTAGGAACTTAGAAGTTCATTGCCGCCAGAACGTAAGATTGAATTCAACCCTATCCAGAGACACCTCCACCCAATCCCTAACCTACATGCAACCTCCTTTAAAATGACTTTAACCCACTTCGGTGACAGTATGGTCTAAGGCGCTATCCTCACAATAGATTATAGAATGCCGGTGAAGTGGAGACCGAGGTTCAAATCTAGTTCGGGTGTACTGAGGGTAGTTTTACCAAAATTGTTTTCCACTTTCCTTCCATGCAAATGCGGATACATGTCCTCTAAATATAGCCTTCCTAATCTATAAAACTATGATTTTAATTAGTATATAAGCATATAACCCGAATGGGTAGCAAGGCGTGGTTCTAAAATCAATATTTTAACACTATTTTCCTGTCAACGTCTTGGTATACCAATGGGTCATGTATCTTGAGATTTCAGAGCTAGCATCTTGTGTACACACCTTTCATCATCCATACGCGCCACAGGACCCCCAACTCGGCTTCTGTGCCTATATTTGGGGATGCTTACAAGTCATTATGAAATAACAGGATTTTATATCCCTCACTTTAAGAAGAGCTGTAATTGGTATGATAGTTACTTCTAAGAGGGGTACTTGACCAGCAGATTTTGATAAACACTTGTCTAGAAGAGAGGAGGTCGCCTTTAAGCGGCTCCGTATTCAACATACGCTGTTTAAACATGGAGTGGAAACTCCCTATTGCGTGGGGACTTACATTGCTCCCCTTAGTGTGCACCACAGGTATGACCCTATTCGCCTGGTTTTTAATATTAACGGTGATCGTTATTTGTTTTACGATTGTGCGGAGGAAGCTATTTGTTTACTCAGTTTTATAAACCAGCGAATCTTTTGGATGCAATTTGGTTCTTAACATAATAGTGTAGCTTATTTCACTAAGAATTTATTTTCATAAATTTTAGTGCTTTTCTAATTATTCTTGTAATTTATATTTATTTGGCATTTAAATTGGTATTTACTTTCTCCTGTATCAGCGTTTACCAAAATTTGATAGTCGTGTACCCCCTTTAGGTCATTGGTCAAACCAATGAAACCCTTTCATAAAAATAATGTTGTACAGATAATGGACGTTTTATAAGGTATAAATGGTTGTTACAGATTTTTAATAAAGCAGACACAAAGAGAAAGTAAGGTTTATTAAAGTATTTGCCATCACGTAGAAATACGAATCAAATTGCTTTTCAAACAGTGTAACTTTACGAATTCCCTAAAGTCCTCCATGGGGTACGTGTACCAAAGTTTGAGAAACACTGCCCTAAGGGAATTTTAACATATTATTATTAATATTTTAACTAAGGCGCTATTGAGCTCCTATCATCAACACACCTTTAAACTTTGACGATCATATTAATAATAGAAACGTCCGACACCTTAGCTCCGTCGGTAGCGTGTCTGCCTACTGAGATAAAGGTCCCGGGTTTGATTACCAGAATGGCAGAAAAATTTATCGTCGATTAAATGTATGTTACCCCTTTTACGGATGAAGGCTGGATGTTATGTCTGTTCTATATTTAAGTTAGTTTATAAGTCGTGTGCCGATGTAATCAGTTGGAATAGAAATTGTATGTTAAATATCTCAAATAATTGTAAAAAAAAAACATCAACACTTGTATTTGACATTTAAAAATTCCAACTATAATATTATATTTTAAATAACCCATACATATATCATTCTAATATTTTAGAAATAGTTATGAAAAGCCCGAAGTGTCGGCTGAGTGGAAAAAGTTGTGAGACTCTAGGATAGAATTTGGACTGAGTGACTCTCGCTCCGGTTTTCACAACACTTCTCCGCATTAATGTGGACTCCCATATATAATTCAACCTCCTAGATATTAAATCAGATTAACCATTGTATTATATAACCAAACAAAAGAATTTGAAAACTATTTAATTGTAATCCTGTAAAAATCTTATATTATAAATGTTATAATTTCAGCTAAATAAAATACAGCACTTTAAGAAAGTTTTTAATTGAATTGGATATTTAGCTACCTCTAGCTTGGCTCAATTTTTAAGTGTTAAAGTTTCGCTCATGCATTTTTAAAACACTAAATATTTGACCGTTTTATTGTACGATTAACTCAGATCAATTTTGTGAAAACAGTTTTATGAAATTAAAATAAATATTATATTTAAATTTGTGTCAGATAAAACGTAATTATAAATATGTATATTTTAAAATGTTTTGTATTAAACTCAACCATGATTTAAAAAGTTGTTTCAACACGTATATGCACAATTCATAGTCACATAACTTGCAAATTGATGTAACCAAAGGAAAGCCACATATTAACTCTTAACACACAACCCTGGCACCAAACGTTTCTGATTAATATGATGAACTAAAACACAAAAAGACTAGAAGAATAGGTGAGGGAGGAGTATGGGGTGGGGGTAGTGAGAGGCTATACCTTTGGTATCAAGGGTGAAGTAGCCCAATAGGGGATGAAAATAATTTTTAACTATTAGGTCCTTCTAGAATCAAGTTTTATTAATATAATGGAGTTTTAGGTGTTTATAAATGTTGTAAGACTTAAAATTATCTACTAGTCTAGATATTTAGTAGAAACATAAATTCAGTTTATTGTTTAGGTTTTTAAAGTGCAATTACTGTTCCAACTAATTATATCAGCACACCATTTATAAACTAACGTGAATATAGAACAGACACAGCACTGATCCTCCACCCGTTAAATCCCCACTGTGAAAAGGAAAATCCACATTTCACCAACGCTACATTTTTCGAGTATAACGGAAACAGAAACCAGGACCTTTAGCTCAGTAGGCAGATAAGATACCAACTAAGCTAAAGTGTCGGACTAAAACGCACTATTAATACTTTTTTTTTAGAGGATTGGTTCTTGAATCTCCCAACACACTCTCTATTGGTAAAGCCGCGGCGACACACTACGAGTTAACGACGACCGAACCCACTTGACCGAACCCACTCGTCCAAACCACGCTCGTAGAGATGGTTTTCACGTCTCGCTACTTGGATCATTATAAAGATGACCGCTCTCGTGTTGAAAGGTATCGGAGCTGTCGTGGATATATTGACGAAGAAGCTAGAAATTCATCCATATCGCTCGCATGAAGTGAAGAAGAAAATTTGGACACCTAAATGGATTCTCAGGCGTGAAAAATTGGAGGTATCTACTAAAAATTTTCCGCTCAGTCCACTTTTTTTTTTTAGCACGATCTCCTTTCACCATTCCGCCGCCTTTTAGGAAGACTATATTAGAGAGTACTTGGTCCGAGCGTACTCGTATCGTGTCACCGCAGCTTAGTCTGGTATCAAACCAGGGATCCCTCTACCCACAGTAACCACTCGGTGAAATTAACTAAACTTGGTTGTGCGAGTCTTTAAGGTTCAAAAACTCATCGCTTCCACAGTCCGGAGAGCGACAGAGTTGAGTGGTATGATATAACATAGCGTGACGTCAGAATGGCGAGGAGAGATGTCACGTGACCAGAAAGTACACGAGGGGCTGGTCGGGAGGGTGGTGGTGAGAGTAGCGAGCAGCGTATGTTCCGGACAACATTGTGGCAACTTGTGACAGGTCCATTATCCTACACTTGATGAAGATCAGCTGGTGAAACAGTGGGACCGACTGGGAATAAGAGAGAAGATGATGGCTCTCTCTCCCTCGATTATATCTCTCTGTTGGAAATAAATACAAACTTTTAGGGGAATGGTGCATTTATATAACAATTGTAAGTCTCTGAATAGAATAATAATTAATTTATCATAATATAATCTATTATAGTAACAAAGTTATTGGATGAATGGTCTAAGGCGTCATTCTTGTGTTCAACTGGCCTACTGAATACTGGGAGATATGAGTTCAAATCCCATTCGGGTCTACTGAGATATAGTTTTCTTCTCTCTTTCCCTGCAAATTGGGGTAGACTACCTCTAAAATACTGACTTCCTCATTCTTACCCCATTAGAGTAATAATCATACATGCGTATAACTTTAACGGGCAGTAAGACGTGGTGATAAAAAAAATATCCGTTATACGTAAGCCTCCCTTAAATACGTTTTCCTCAGAAAATCAAAACTATATTTTTGGTTACACAAGTAGAAATATCTTCAGAAACGACTGAACAAAATTATTAGAGGAAGTTAAAGAAAAACTAATTTCAAAAAGCCACCATTAGTGAACTACTCCTAAATATTTTTTTCTCTTAAAACACGTATACAGTGATGTTATGTAAAATACTAGTAATTTATTTGGAATAAAATCATTAAAGCCACTGTCCAAAAAAAATATTGTTTTCAAATAGGCCTACTACTAGTCATAGGTAAAATTACCCTTAATTTTAAAGCTAAAATTAAAATTACTATTTCACTTCCAGGTATGACCGTATAGCATATACGAGTATATATATATATGTGTGTGTGGGTGTGTGCGTTAATTAAATCGATTTAATCTTTTCGGTTGTTCGGTTGGAGCAGACCAAATTGTAAAGTCCACATTTTGTATTTGAATGAGGGAGCACATCACATTTCTAGAACCACCATAGTCTTTATGCCAAACATTTTCAAGATTAAAATACTATATATATACGACAAAATAAATTATACTATGCAATACCCTGTTGTGGGCATCTTTGTTACACAAAACCACATTTTTATTTAGTTTGTCATAATATCTCACTAAACGTTGAATGTGAACAACTATATTAACTACGTTAATGTGGCAGCAATTAGGAAGATATAGTTCTATGGAAATATAACCACTTATTTTTTAAAGGAAAGTGAAATTTCTTAAAGGAAAAAACGCCCTCAGTAAACCATTCTGGCTTCTGAACCCCAACCTTTCCATCGTCAGAAAACCAGGCCTACAAACTTGACATCTATACCGCTTGTCTACGGATGCGTTTTTAATTCATATAAAATATTTCCAAAAGGAGATTTTGGCTGTATTTTAGTTTATATCCATTTCTGACCCAAAATATTAAATAAACACACAAATAACAAGCCACTGGCCATTGATCCATCACAAAAAAAGTGGAAACCCATAATTATTATATGATCAATAATGAATTTTTCTAACCTGTCAAGAATCGAGTAGAGAACACTTAATCGGTAAACACGTGCTGTACCGTCATAGTGAAGGTGTTGATCAGTATACAAGATGTATATATAAATCAGTGGAATTCATCTTCAGAGTGCCAGCAAAAATACAACAATGAAACACAATGGACGTCGTCTGACCCGAGCTGGTGAGCACGAGTTCTAAGATCCAACCTAGTCCGGTTAGCCTTTGACGAGTATCCAGGGGTTAAAATCATGGTAGGGTCATTGACGCGGTTTTTTCCTAGAACGTTTACCACTTTACCTTCATGTAAATGTTGATACACTTCTTCTGAATTCTACCCTTCTAGTCCCTATCTAACTCGCCTAATAAATACATTATATACAAATAACTCATGCAGGCTGTGAAAGTCAGTAAAATAAATGGTTGTTTGATGTTTACTTTGAAAGATATATGTAGTGCATGTACCGCTAAAGTATTTGTTGAAAAGAAAAAAAAAACTAAAATATTCTTACATATTGAAAACTGTTTTTCAGTGGTGTGTCAATAATTTACAAAACGTTTAATATTTACTATTATCTATAGGTTTGTTTTTGTTTTAATTATAGTACACTATCAAGGATAATACGATTTTACTAAAAAATAATAAAATTTTATTTTAATTGATTCTAAACACAGGTGACTATGAGATAAGTTTTATGAATATTGTATATTAATTTATCATAAAGCAATTAAATTTTATATGAATTTCAACAAAATACAGTAAACGAAATTTATCACGTCTCTAGTTAATTGTTAATTAAATAGAAGGTTAAGATAATATTCTGATACGCACTCTTGAAGCACCTCATCGTACTACCAGATATTGCACCACTAATGAATTGTTTGTCAAAACCGGGAATACTTTGTTTTGTAGAAAGACCAACTGAGAATTAAACGAATTGAAAAAAAAAAAAAAAATTAAAAAAANTACGTTAATAATCACCAGCAATTTATAAATTGCATGGAGAGTAATGGTTATCTTTGTGAACAAATTAAAAAAAAAAAAAAAACTTGTAGAAATATACATATACAATTTACGTTACTCGATGAATGAATGGATGTCATTACGAAAATGTTATCGATGGCCTTAAATACAAATGTTAAGGTCTTTAAAAAGAGGTCTTGAGCTGAAGATTTTCACATAAATAACATAAGGTCTGAAATGTCATCGGGCTTTACTACAATCCTTATGCAAGAAATTTAAAGTGCTTGGCCTGGATACGATTAGTAGGTATACAAACAGTTCCAATAGAATGTATTTTAGTATTACAAAACACATGTTGGTGTTTTTCATAAGATTGTATCGTTTTGATATAATTATTTCCTCTTAAGTCATAAAAACCATCTCAGCACATTTGTATTCCCCCCCCCCCCATGGAAATATATGTATCTTTAGAGTCTTCTCTTAATTTGCTCCCAAAATAATACCGACAAATCACTTTGAGATGAATATCATGTGGAATAAACTTAATTATATATTTGTGTTTTAGAGCCGTGTGACTCCTAAATCAATATTGTTTGAACTATGTAAGACATAATATATATTATAATTTTATTCTGACGGCTGATGCCTTAGTTCAGTCAGTAGGGCTGCAATTTACTGAATTAGAAATCGTTTGTCCGAATCCCAGCACGGCCAAAATGTTCACAACGGGGAAATTGAGACTTCCTCGTTCCCGGTACTCAATTAGTAGCGTGAAAGAGGAGAGGAGGGTTAACTGAGTTATATCTGTTCTAGAATTTAGTTAGTGTGTAATAACGTACTGAAAATCATCCAGTTTTAGAAAATAAGTTGATAAAATACTCATAATAAAAATGTATAATATTGACAGGTGACCAATTGATATTATTTTCCCCTTCTCTCTCCACAATAGTGTGGGTCCACTTCTTCTATGCTATACTCTTATTATCTGCTCTTTCGATAAGAACTTGACTAGCTTTTGTACTACCTGCACCGGCTGCCCCGTGGGTGTCAATCTAACCTGGTCTGGTTTGCCGGTAACTGAGAGGTAAAGGTTCAAATCCAGTTCACGTGTATTGAGGGCGTTTTTTCCCTAATAATATACCTTTTGTTCTCTACCTAAATACTAGTACATTTCCTCTTAAATTCTAACTTCCTCTTTACCAACTCCAATAGTGTAAATATGAAGATCCCTCAGATAGGTATAAGACGCGGTACGTGTACGCAGGCACATACACACACACATACACACACATACACATATACACACATACACATACACACACATACACATACACACACACATACACATTTACACACACACATACACACGTACACACATACACACATACACATACACACACATACACATACACACACACACACACACACAAACAAAACTCTGGTGGATTGAAATTCTTACTTTCTTTTGAAGATTTACTCCTTTGTTCTGCAATTTGACACTAACAATATTCTAAACCATCAATTTTATACAAGCTACAGTATATTATATTTATTTCTTTTGTATAAACCTTTTTATTCTCACGATTTGAGGAAACATTGAAACTAGAGAAATAAATGTATATTTTTCAAAGGAAGTGACAATAAAGGTGTAAAACATTTCTAAGGGTGTTTACACCCACGGTTTTAAAATACACTTAATTTGAAACCTAAGCGTTTAAACCGAATAGGTAGTAAAACTCTGCCCTAAAAAAAAAAAAAAAAATGCTGAAACCAAATCATGCTTTGAATAAATCCACTTTAATGAAACCAGCATTGAGAATATAATACTCTTTATTCCCTTTTTTCAGCATAAGATGAAGGTAATATATCAAATAAACAAGTTATTTATTTGTTGAAAAAAGAAAAACTAAAATATTCTTTCATATTAAAAACTGTTTTTCACTGGTGTGTCAATAATTTACAAAACTTGTGATATATACTATTATCTATAGGTTTGTTTTAGTTTTAATTATAGTACACTATCAGGGATAGTAATACTTTACTTAAAAATAATCAAATTTTATTTTAATTGATTCTAAACACAGGTGACTATGAGACAAGTTGTATCAATATTGTAAATTAATTTATCATAAAGCAATTAAATTTTATATGAATTTCAACAAAATACAGTAAACTAAATTTATCACCTACAAGTAATTTAGCAAATACGTAAATAAGCCACACAAGTTAATCAAATAAAGATTTAAAAAAAAGGAACCCAAAATGGATGAGGGGTGTATTAGCTTAAAATCTTTCTAAATTGTTTAAAATATATTTTTAGACGTAGAAGAAAATTTAAATCTGCCAAATCTGTAAAAGGACCAACCCACAATAACTATAGAAGCTTAAAAGTTTGGAATTTAAAAAGGGGGGCGGACGGGAATGGCAAATAGAAAAAAAACTTCTTGATATGGTAGATAATGTTAATCTTGTATCTAGGCAGACAAAAATAAAATAAAAATATAAGACTGAAAAAATCTTAAAAGGAATTCATGTTCTTTGCAATAACAAAGCTAAAATCTAAAAATTAATTAGTGCCTATCTAGCAGTGGCATAATAATTAAATAAACAAATTCTGGTGACATTTCTTGGTAAACCATGATTCTCTTTGGAAAACCATATTGATTATTATTCAATATGTTTCAGTAACATAGTATATTATCTATTTATGCCCTTTGGTAAACTGTGATACTATTTTTTCCAACAGGTTTCTGTTAAATTGTCATTTATTTCGTTTCCATTATTTTATTAACGCACTTAGCTAAAACAAAATATGCATCGTTAATGTATTGACTTTGTTGGTGCACTCAGTTTGTGGCCAAGGTAATATTTTGTTGAGAATATTTAATTTACTTTAATTTATTAATTACTATAATTGACTTGTGATTGCCATTATTAGCTCAAGATTGTAAGAGTAACCACGAAAAAGTGGGAAGCCAGACGCTGAACGTTCTAATTTTATATAGTTTTGGTACTGGTTAACCATGCGAAGAACGGGTCAAACCACTAGCTGTTGAATATAAAATTTGTGTTATATGTGCTTTGTCCCAGATAGAAATATTTATAGTAAACAATTTTAAAAATATGACTTTTTGAAATAAATGAGTTTACAGATAAACATACGAACATAACATATAACAAAAGAATATGAAAAATGTTTTTTTTAGAAATTATGTATACATTCATAAAATGGACCTTCATATACAAACTAATCTTAAGACTTATTTACGGCCACAATATAGAATTCATAAATGTGATAAAATAAAAATTGTTTTCAATTTAAAAGTAATAATGATACATATTCTTTAAAAATTATTTTAGTGTTTTATTTTTTATTTCAATACAGAGAGAAAACATGATAATGGAGGGATCGCGCCTGTTCCAAATTACTACCAGCGTAGCAAGTTATTGGATTTGTACAAGATACATTGTTCTAGCTTGAGTAATCTCGTAGCCCAGTTAATTGGTTCCTGCGCTAGAATTGAAATAAAAAAGAAGTAATAAATTACTTTTTGTTGTTCCTGAAATTAATCAGTATCATCTTCACTGCAGGGTGACTCATTTCACGCTAAGAATTCTAGCTTATCTAAAGAAGCTTTATCCGTTCGCGTAATTTAAATTTTGAAAAATATCCATATTCATTAAATTATCCAAATTTATATCAGGTAAGTTCCTCTAATAGAGTAGGCCTATTTTAATTCTGATAATGTACATTTCCTATTAAATTGGCTATGGCAAGAAAATCGCATGTTTTTATTTCTGACATTGTCAGGGTTACGTTCACCATTTTCACGGCCTTCGGCCGTAACCAATAAACCAGATCTTTGGTTTGAAAAATATCGCCAAAATTATTGAGACTAAGATGGGTTTCTAGTTAAATCGAGCTACGGTAAGTATTTTTGAAGTTTTTATAAGCAAAACCCATTTTTGACCAAAATAAATACAACTTTATTTCAGTATATACGTTAAGTTTAGTTCTCGACATATAGTAATAATATCACCAGTGGCAGCTCGTGTATAGGGCACTGCGGAACTGCAGCACCACCTATTTCCACTTGATATTATCGATAACATTTAATATAATGAGTCCTTTTTTCTTTAATTCTTTATTTATTTTTGCAGTACAATATATATTCCTTAAGCTTAATGTCAGTACTTCAGTAGCCATCCCCCAGTTTATGAAAAAGATACAAAAATCTTTGTATGGAACTGTGCACTTCACAGTGCCAGCGACGTGGTGTTTGACTGTTGTGCGCATGCACACATAGGAGGGGAATGGGAAGGAAGGCGGGACTACCAGGTAGAGAGAGCACTGTTGCTCTCGCAGTGCCGGCTCTGGCGTAATGGTGAAAGGAAGTTTTTTTTCTACTCAGCGTGTGTTGTGCTTAAAAATCATGTACCATATTCTTGAATGTGATAAAGTGTAGAAGAGTGTAGAATTAGATTATTCTTCTTCTTAGATACTTTATTTTATTCAATTTTGTCCGCTCTTTTATTTAATAGAAAGACTAAATGCGCTTGCAGTACTTTCAATGGAGAAAAATTTCCTCAATTGTTATCCAGAGATCATGAAGAAAATTATTGAACTTTTTGCGCAAATTTAAACAAGAAGAATGGATTTAAATTCTAAATGAATAGATCAAGCTTGAACTGTAACAATTTTAGTTAAAGTAAGTAAAAAAGTTCGTTTTTTTGTTAAGGTTTTATCAAGTTCCTGAATAAATTTTCTTTTTATAAATGTTTTTTTCCATTTACAAAATTTTAAAACAAAGGCTAAACATTTTCTGGAGCAGCACCCTCACTAATTTTAGCTACGAGCCACCACTGAATGTCACCCATCCTTCGATATTTGTCGTGAGCATCACATGAGTTAAAAACCAACTTATTAAAAATAAATCAAAAACTATTGAGATATATAAAACATTAAATATTATGTCTACTAAAGTAATATTATAATACAGAAATAGTTTTGCCAAATAAACTGTAAGTCTTGATTAACACACTAGCCGTAAATAGATACAAGAATCTATGATAGTGGTGTATCAATTCACATGCTTTATATTGACTCATGATGCACTGAAACGCAATATTTAAACGGATGATTAATTATCAACATATTTTCTCTTCTAGTTAATAATTATATATTCTAGATCGTCACGATGGATGTCCTCAAATTATAATTCATTGTAGTGGCACAATCCAATATATCGATACACACGCTTAGCCATTAAATGGTTATTTCAAACCTCCTCAAAACAGCCAATGAAATTTTATGTTTGCTCCCTAAATCTGTAACGCATGCGCTATCAAATGCGCTATCAAATGCGCTTGTGCACTGATTAAAGATTGCTGGTTCTGAGATTTGATTGGTTCTCCTGTGCCTAAGATCTTAGGAAAAGCGGAAGAAGTAAAGATTAATTGAACTTCATCAGAACAGCTCGCACAGAGGAGGCTGAAATCTCATGATTGGCTTAGAGCTTGCCACGTGACCTAGCTTAGGTTCTGCACTTGTTTTTTGTGAACGTGTGAATCCCCAATAAGTATGAAGACAGTAATTAGCGTTTGCTTCCACTCTAATTTAAGAGTTATCTCATCCCACTAATAACACCCAACTTAGGTCTAGGGAATATAGCTCGAATCAGCCATATCCTTGTAGTTTGTTCTTTATAATATACTAAAAATACAATAGCAATCAGTGAAACCATTTTACTATATTTAAAACAATAATTATTATTTAAATAATATATAAAACACTCTTCAACTTATCCTGATCTCGCTTTTTTGAAATGAAGAATAGAGAAAACCACACTTCGAAGCACTTTCTGGTTTGATTGTATTTATGTAAGTTATATAATATTCCAGTTAATCGGTCATGACATGGGCTCTTAAGGCATCTCCTGCCTAGATTTTTCTTCTGCAAAGGCATCTATGACGTCATCATAGTACCTTCGTTACGTACGTTTCTATCCTATACTAAGTGGAGGCGATCGTCTAACATAAACTACTTGAAACCCACTTCAATACCCGAATGTATAAGGCAGCACTCTCGTGTAGGAACGGAATGCAAAAGACGAGGATATCGGGTTTTGAATCCCAGTCGGATCCACTGAGGGTAGTTTTCCCTAAATGGTTTTACACTCTCCTTCCTCACAAATTCGGATGGATTAACTCTAAAATGATCCCTTACTCATCCCTACCTCATTAGAGTAACAATCATATACGCGTAATAACCTGAACAGGTAGTGAAAGGCGGTGATAAAAAAAATACGAAACGTACTTTAACGAAAGTATGGCGTCTCATGCGTTTTAGAGTAGACCTTATGTTTTTAACAAAATCTTAAATTCTAAACTAGTATCCGGATCTTTTTTAAGTCTGATAAATAGCCAAGAACTTGTATAAATTTTTTCGATAACGATTTGTTCGAATAGCCTTTTTAACTCTCTTTAATAATTAACATACTAATTTGATCACATTGGTTTGTGGATCCGTTGGTAATGGTAAGATATTTATGTTTATCGAATATGTATATATATATGTATGTATGTATATATATATATATATATATATACATAGACTGGATAGAAATAGCTTAGGATAGAGATATGTGGCGTAGTTTGCAAGTGCGGCAATGCACTTTCGAGTTCTTATGCCATAGAGTAAGCAATTAAGATAATGTCAAGATAGTTAATATATATGTATATATAAAAACTCGAAAGTGCATTGCCGCACTTACAAACTATGCCACATATCTCTATCCTAAAATATTTCTATCCAGTCCACTTCAATACACCCTATCCCAATCAGGTCCATTCTAAATCTATTTTCCTATATGCACCTAGGTATTCTCGCTGGTTTCTTCCCATTGTGCTTGCCAGTCAATACTCTGAACATGGTTCTAGATTCTACCATTCACACTGTATAACCTGTTCACCTTAATCTATGAGACTTGATTATTCTAACAATTTCTTGTGAGGAGTAGATAACTAATCTCAACTCATCTTTATGTAATCTCCATCACTCTCGTGTAGTCACATCCTTTTTTGCACCAAATATCTTCCCAAGTACCTTGTTTTCGAATAATTAAATTAGTTTTTCTCATGTAAGATAAGAGACCACATTTCACACGCACCAAGAGAACAACAGTAAAATTATTCTTTTGTATAGCCTGAGCTATACATTCCTTAAAAGCAGGCGAGAAGTCAACAATATACTGACCGAGTAATAGCATGCATTTACTGACTATTCCTTTCTTAATTTACAATTTAATATTGTTATTGCTAGTTAAAACTGTCCCTAAATATTTAAATTCTTTAGCCCTATTTTGTTTACATTAATATCTAAATTATTGACCCCAATTCGTGCTATTTGTATGATCATATACTTAGTTTTTCAGCGTTAACTTCTAAACCTACTTGATTCGTTCTAATAGAAATTTTGCATTACTTGCAACAGTTTCCCTATTTTTGCCCAACAAAACTGCGTATCCTAATAGCTGCATCTTTTGTTTAATGTTCTTACTCTCTTGCATTAGCCTAGTAGCATAATCTAATGCTCAAAGTCTAAATTAAAAGAGTAATGGGGAAAGTGAATCACCTTGTTTCAACCCATTTTGATATACAACCTGTCCCGTATCCTAAATTTAACTAAAATTTAATATAATTCATTTTTTTAGCTGAATTGTATTTCAAAGTTTTTTATAAAGTTTTTTCAGCTGTTTTATAATTTCATTTTACTTTTTTTTTTCAATTAGACATGAATTGTTCCTAAATTCTGCTGCACGCTAAATTTGCCTCCCTGAGCCATTGGATGGTGTGGAACCTTGTGAAAAACTAAAACAAAATACAAATGTAAAGGTATGTTGCCTCATGTTTTCAAGGAACGCTTCTTTGATGTTTCTTTATTAAAACCATATTTGGCAAAAATCAAGAAAAAGTGGTTTTAGCTATAGAATAAATATTTTTTTGCAAGCCTTATACTTTTTAAAAGAAGGTTGCGAGACTGAATCTTAATTAATCCACTGCAGTTTTACATGCTCGCCTAAAAACAAGAACAGAACAGAAACGTGCTCTCACAACGAGCTCTAAGTCCATCACAATATGTATACACCATTCGCTCTGCTGTTTCAGTGTGAGTTGAAATAGTTTCAGCTTTGTTTGCTCTCAATGAAGTTATACTTACAGCGTTATTCACAAGAAGTATGGTGTTAGTCTCACGATATAGGTATTACCGGCAACGGAAATGTCTAGCACAGGAATGACAAAACTATGGCAAGCAAACATGATTTGCTTGCCATGCCAACATGGAAAAAATAAACATAAAATAAATCTTTTGACAACGTCGTATAATTTTATGAAATCAATATTATTTTAGCCCTGAATTTATTAATTTCAATGTTTTTATTTAGGTGGTTTAAATTAATATTATCCAAGACACTCATATGTACACTTTTATCAATTATAATTCTTTAATATTTAGGAATCTTTAAATATTTACAAATTGATTTGAGTTATTCATTACATTTAATAATAGGCCTAGTCAAGAAGTTTTTTTAAATACTTACCAAAAAAATGAGAGGTGGCACACTAAATTAGTTTAAAATTCACATAGTTCTTAAATGGTATACTGGGTGTAAAAGTTTCACCGTCCCTGGTCGAGCGTATAGTTTCAGCTGGGTGCACCGGGTGGTGTTTTGACACATGTTATTTATCACACTGGTTTTTCCATACACACTCTACGCCAATTTGGATGCACCCACCTTTTCTTCTAAACAATCTTAAATTTATCTACACCTTAAATTGAGCTGTTGATAACTAAAACTTTCAGCGTATGCATTTTTTTTTAAATCCTTAAAACCAGCCACGTGACACACTAATTAAAGTACAATACATACACAATCTCATCAGTGGGCACGTGGACAAAGGCACGAGTCTTGGCTTATCTGTTTTTATGGGGACTAGGATCGGGGCTACAATCCCTTCCGGGTGTACTGAGAGACTATTTAATAAATAGTTTCCCACTATCCCTCCACACCAATGTGGTTAAGGTTATCCTAGATTCATACCTCATCTTTCTAACCCATTATTGTAAATATACGTACAGCCTGAACGGATAGTGAGTCAAGATGAAAAAATATAAATAGCCACTCAAATAAAAAAAGACCCAGTTTTAAACGTGAAGGCTCCAAAATGAGGCTTACAAGCTCAGGTGATTTATACAGAGTAATTCAGGGTGAACAGGGTGGTAGTTGGAGTGAGGGGGGGG
>CABFVZ010000032.1:537483-597176 GCA_902151445.1 Timema monikensis
GAAGTGTAAGTAGTTTCCACCTCGTAGTCATGCAGGCATTTCATACGGTCCACGTATAATATCAACCACAATTCCCGCCCAAACGTTGACGAAAAATTGACTTATAGGGCGGCATTTGGATTTGTGTTTGCCCAAATGTGCTAGTTGCAGAGATCCAAATTGACATTTCTGGCAAATACTGCTTCGTCCATTGACAGTACTCTGATAAGGAATTGTATATCAGTGGAGTGGTGGTGCAGCAGCCCCTAACAAAATGTAATATGACATTCTAAATCGAGATCTGGATTCAAATCCTACACTGGTTGCAGATGGAAGTATTACAGTAATTGGTTCTGTTTTGTTGTCCACACAGACGTCTGTGACAGGTGATTACGTGTGGCTAATCACCATGTACTTGAATTTGGCGAGCGTTCCACAGAATGCAGAATTGTCTCTTACACTGTGATGGTCCTGCGAAATCGCAGCCAAAAAGCGTTGAACATCACAGGCTCAAAACGACCGGTTTCCCTCAGGTGGCGATTCAATTACACAAATGTCGAATGTGGGTGTCGTTGGACAGGAAAACGTGCAGCATACTTATGAGCAGTGGTAGATGAATTCTGTTACTACTCACAGAAATCAGAATCATATTGGTCAGTCCCTAGCTGGTGTATTGGTACCCCATCTTACTGGCCACTTTCAATCACAGCAAGTAACTGATATGACGTTATATATCTCCATCATGCCAAATAACGCATACTCAATGCCCCACCACAATATTGCCATGAAACGTTGTTTATTTTTCAGTGGCGATTCCACTGCACCACTTTGTTGTATATAATTACGAAACACTCTGTATAAAATGAAGACTATATCGAAAACATATTTTTTCCTAATAAATGCTCGGAGTTGTATCCTTTTAAAACTGAAACTCTCCACCCTGCGACAAATATGTTTTTGCTGTTGCCAACTTCAAGCATCTCTGACATCCGCTGACAGTTCTAGCTCGAGATGAAGGTTTGGGCGAAGAAAAACTAAATATATACACTTGAATGATTAAAATGAGGGAGTGTGGGAAGAGAGATGTGCTATTTAAGGATACTAACAGGAAGTGGTCATTAATTTTAGTAGCAAGGTTGTCTCGTGTAAAGTAAGTAGTGATTCAATAAAGTATATACGTCTCTAGCTCAACATTCTAAGCCAATAATAAAACTTTCTTTATTTGTATTTATACGTTTATATATATCCATATTAGTGGCTTCATCTAAGGGATAAAAATTAGGGTATTTCAAAATAAATGCAACTATTTATCATGGAAAAAGAATGGGTAAACTAACATGAGATAGCTTCTATATAACTTTATATGTAATTTCCTAATGTGTGTGTTTTTATACACCCTCCAGAAGCCCCCAGATGACCTATAAAGCTGAACCTTTTCACACTTATAATATAGACAGTGGAACAAAATCTAACGGATCCAAATTTTCTCATTCATAATCTATTTTATATATATTTTGTTTAATGAAAATACAATTTATTTATTTCACTCACTTAACCCATTATTGCCTAATAAATTACATAAATATACTTTTTTACAAACAAAGCTAACCTTTCCATGTGATTATTAATTAAAGCTTAAGTTTTGTTAGCTTGGTTAAAATAACCTGTCATAGACAGCCCTAAAAGTTAGTGTTTCTTGAGACTCCAAGAACACCCAGCTGGTTTAAACGTCGATATCCCAGTCAATGGTGATATTATGAAATTATATTCTAACATTATATAAGAGCACTTGGTCACCTCAGCAGCTTGTATACAACTACCCGCCATTGGTGGGCACACAGACAACGTAACCCTCATATAGTCTGGTTTATAGGGGCCTCGAATCCACGCTGGGTTTTCTGTGGTGTTATTTCATAAATGTTTTCCCACTCTCCCTCCGCACAAATGGGGCTATATTTCCTTTAGATTCTATCCAGCTCATCTCTACCCCAGATAGAGAGGAAAATACGGAGAAACAAAACTCGCAAGAAAATATGTCCGATAAGTATTGACCCGTATTTGCGTGAAAGGATAGCGAGAAAGCCTTTAAGACAAAGTAAGTGCACCCGGCTGGGATTTGGAACACTATTTCACCATTAGCGACAGATCAAACTTTACGAGTTTGATGTTTAGTCCGCGTGCTCAGCTATTTGGGTGTGAATGTCGGGTTAGAGAGCTAGGTTTAGTGGCAAAATATGCTTGCTAGAATATGAGTGTGGTCAACTGATTAAGAAAATTATTTCAATGGGTGCTTCGTCCAATGCTGAACTAGGGCTGGACATAAAACTCCTCCAATATTAATCAAAATGGTATTAAAAAAATTATTGAAACATAAAATTACAAGAGTAATAAGAGGAAATAATATTTATCCCTTTGGTGACAAAGTCCCGAGAAAACAAACTAAAAACTACCCTAACATTCAAACAATACTTATCCCCTTTATTGCAAACCAAACTAGTATTTTAAATCATAATAGTAATAATTTAAAAATTTCAGCCCAGCCTGTTGAATGAAGAAGCGAAATATAAATCTATCAAAACATTTCAAATACTATTTATATTTTCAAAATGATTGACGTTTCTGAAATGTATTCCAATTGGGACGTGAGCGTCCCCTATTTCTACCTCCCCCATTCCCTTTCCACCTTCGTACGGAGAAATATCATCATGAATAAACCCTCCATCCATTCGCACAACAACTCTCCCCCCACCTTGTTTTTATTTGCCGCTCACGAATGTAAGAAGAAAGCCCAACCTATCACATGAGCATAAGCCTGAATACATTTCTTGAAGGAGTGAGGCTGGCCTTCGTTATCGATGCCACTAAGCCTCAAACACATAACGCGATTTTTTCGCTACTCACCGGTGAATTCACTCTCAGTGAGTAAATCCGTTCAGTGTAATTTAACTGGGGAGTAAAACCACCATATATTTTACTCACCCACGCTCTATTAATATAAGTTAACATTGTTCTACATTTATCAATACTCTCTAGCCAATATACTCGCAGTTAGTATGATTTGCAGTGTATAACTAAACAAGGGAGAAAAATCACGAAAATATTTGTTTTATTTCATCCAAAAAGTGAATTAATTGATGAAATTTAGAAATATTTTCGGGAGCAATTTAATATTGCGAAATAAATATCGTTGATATAAATTATATGCTTATTTATGAAAAAAAAGTGCTTTGACAAAAACGAACTGTCATAAATTATATGCATAGAAATTTAAATGTATCAGTTTGTTTTCAGGTGGGTAAATTATCACTCTCTGGTCAGAAAAACGAAATCATTCATAGCTAGCCTACTCACAAGTGAGTGAATTCATCGGTGTGTAGCGAGTGAAGTATTTTAATGCTGCTGAAAATTTAGTCACCATGGTGCGTGTCCATGAAATACCCTAATTTTCTTACGAATGGGCATTCCTTAAAGTTAAGAAAGTTACTAGATCTACTTTCACGTAGCCATAAGTCAAGTCATGTTATCATAAACTGTTACTTTTGATTAATATTATTTACTACTATATTATGAAGTAATAATACTGTAGTTATCGTTTCATGTGCTACAAATTTACTTTAACCTTTCACTCAAAATCGACTACACTGATTGAACTGAGATTTTCTAAAATGTACAACTCTGACATTAAGTTTAACAATTAACATATAGGCTAGTTAAAATTACTTATACTGCTTAACTTAAAACCCCAACACCACCCTTTTCACCTTCAAATTATATCTTAGGTCACTGGAGATAAGGAGTTGGCCTTTGAGTGGGGGAGATGGGCACAGGTGTTAGACTTCAAACCTATCCCTCCCCCACACCTAGCCACCACTGACAGCCCCCAGATGAATCCCAGTATCTGAAAAAACCCTATACCCATTGATCTGAAATATCAACTGGGCATAACTCAGACTTTCGGTTAACATAATTATATGCTAATTAAAATTACTTATACCGCTTAACCTAAGATACTAACCCAACCCCCTTCCCACATAGAGTTCCCAAACGTATCTCTGAAACCGCTGGGCCTAGGAAGTCGCCCTTTGGGGCGTTAGGGGGTCTGGGTGCTAACTTGAAATACCCCACACCTCCAGACGTATCTCAGGAACTACTAGGGAGGAGGGGGATTTGGCCTGAATGTAATAACATTCTTTAAATATTTAACAAACCACAGACACCTGTATCCATTTGTAAATCAAGAAAGTGACACATACTAACTACTGACCCACATTAGTCAATATCTATGAAACAACATTAATAAAATATCGAAACACTATCAATGTCGGTCACAAAAAATATATTTGTGTTTTCTATAAGGTGCTCCTTCACCATATAGATATCATATTTTGAAAATTGAAAAATGGTACACCCGGATACGGGAATCGCACCCGGGACCTTCTGCTTAGTACGCCAATGCTCTTACCACTGGGATATCCAGGATTCGTCTCGTATACGTGGTCATTCTTCACTCTTCACTCTGATTCAGTAATAAATATGCATTCCCGTACAATTATGATATAATTGTCAAATGGCTGCAATAACATATGCCAATTACCGAGTCGTAGGTGGCTGCGTTGTCTGATGGCTGTGATTTTATGTAATCACGTATTTATAAGCTGATGACTTTCGCACGTCCATCAAAGACTCTGCCTTAATCTATGAGTGAAGAGTGAAGAATGACCATGGGCACGGTACGAATCCTGGATAGCTCAGTGGTAAGAGCATTGGCGTATTAAACCGAAGGTCCCGGGTTCGATTCCCGTGTCCAGGTGTCATTTCTCAATCTTCAGAATATGATAGTCTCTATTTTGTCTGGGTTTCTAACGTTTTCAAGTTTTTGAAATTGTTTTGAAGTTTTGAATCTCGACCAGTTGTAGAGCTGTATGTACCATTTTTACCAAAATGTTTTCGCATTATCTTTTTTTCGCCATGTTAATGATAATATATATTTTCATCTTAGATTTGACCGTCCTTCTATCCACCCCCTTTGTGTTAATAAGTAGATAGTCTGGGCTACTAATAATACGTGGATTACTTAAATAAAACTATGGTTTTATATGCAACTAATTTGTTTTGTAATAAAATACGATATTTGTTAAGTTAAGTATACTTTTTGTGCCTTCGTATACATCTTGTTTTTACGAATATATTTTTTTGTTCAGAAAATAAACCTACAATGTGTTATTATTATTATTATTATTATTATTATTATTATTATTAACATCATTGTTCAAGCCTAAGTCAACATGCTTGTAATACAATGGATTACCGGTGATGGGGAGGTCAAGGTTCGAACGTGGTCCGTGTGCACTGGAGGCTGTTTAACTTATTCAACTTATGATTGCAGTTTACTCACTGTCTCTTCACGATAATGCGAGTGTTCTTCTAATGAAAATACCTTACCCGTTCCTATCTTTACAGATTTAGATTAATTCACTCTTATCTTTAATGTTAAACTTAACAAATACAATTCTTATTTATGTTTGAAATGTACTGACATAATAGAAACCCTTTAACAATAGCAACTTAGTAAGTTATATTATACAAGTTTCCATTATGGTTGAGAACGCGAGAGCCTTAAAGGGGGCGGGCGTGGGGGAGAGTAATACTTTCCAGTGTTTGTTTGGTGTTTATAAAGTTTCGAAGAGACAATACCGTAACAAATGAAACTAAAGTTTAATTTTCAAGAGGAGAGCATTTTAGAAAATACAAACAAATTTCTGGCGGTAAACATTGGTAACATTTTAACATACTATTTGAGTTATTTTATAGGAAATGATAATATCTGTCAAAAATGACAGCTACAGATAACATGACCTGAAGTATGAATATGTGAAAGTAGATGTAGTAAATTATTGACATGCCAGATAAAGTTATTCTTATGAAAATCATACTGTACTTTAATATAACAAATAGTGAAACTAAATTAAAACATAATTAGAAAAATATTTTTATTTGATTGTTTATTCAGCTTTCTTTTAGGGAATATGGATCATTGTGATATAATTTATTCAATTCACCTTTTATTTTTTTGTAGCTTTGAATATTACTAGCCATTTGGGATATACTCATTTAAATACTCAATTGAGTAGGGAAAAGGAAACTACACACTTTTTGTAAAGGTAGTATGTAAAACCATTTAAGAAAACTATCATCAGTACACGTGATTTGGATTTGAGCCTCAACCATCTCATCAATGACAAACGACACAAGAGGATACTGACGTCTTTTACAGTGTGCCTATGAGTGTGAGTTTCAATTTAAATAAATAGTACGTCACTAACCTGGAGTTGTACTTAATACAGTCGAAAAAGTTAATCAACTAGTAAGTAGATTTATAAATTTGTAATAAAAATAAACTATTTTCTTACATGATAAAAACTGGTGTTGAATACAGAAAAGGAACATACATATATTTTAAACATGAAAAAATATATTTACTATTACTTAAATATCGTAGGGCTTTTTTCAAATCCAAACATACGCTACAGTGAACACTTAATAATAACGAAGCCTAATGTATTGTACTTGCTTTGTGGGTGAATATGTAATATCCACTAAAGAGAAATTTGCAATTACCTCTAATCTGAAACTAGGCTATTGAACAAAAGCGAGATTCGTTTTATCTTTTAGAAAGCTCTCTCTTTTGATGTATTACTATTCTGGTACGTAGATTGAAAGTACAGTTTGTGAGCCAATGGTTACCAGGAAATATGTGCTTTCCGTGTTTCATGAGAATTTATTTTTTATTGAAGGAAAAATAACCGCCAGTCTTGGTGGCTAGGTAGTTACATAACTACAAGTTCAGTAGAACATTGTTCAATATCAAAGAATTTTTTTTCAGTACGTTTTACTATTGGTCAGGGCTATCTGCATTTAACTACACTAGTAGAGTGGGGATGAAAAATGTAGTATTTAGAGAAAATACACCTGCATTTGTGTCGATAGAGAATAATAATTTATTTATTATAAGCCCCCTTGGTACACTCACAGGGATTTCAACCCAGACCCCCCTGTCAGGGTCTAGCCAGACAAAATGTAACATATTCCTTTGTCTGTGCACTGATTTTCTCCTATATTATTACTATTATTTCTACTATTACAAATCAGTAAATGGCCTAGATGTGTGAATTTTAAAACTAGTGGTCACTTGTCAAATAAATATTGCTAAGCATGCAAAATTTACAGTGAGGGCCCTTAGAAATTTTCCCTTTGACCATTGTTGTAAATAAAAGCCCTCAACTTGTGTCACACGTTTTTATAAATGAGAAGTATTATAATTGTGAGATGTGCTGTGTGTAGTAAATTTCTGAATAAGGAAACACGTTGGAAAATTATGAATAAATAAACATACTTTACATAAGAAATTTCTCAACTGTTGGACACGCTTTATATAAGAGAATTCTGAATATTTATACAAGATTTGTACAAGAAAATTCTGAAGAATAAAATAGGCTTTATTTATTAAACTTCTGAATGAGACATGGTGTGCATAGTACGCACCTGATAAATAGGACACGCTCTATATAATAGACTATTGAATAATGAAAATTGTTGTACGCAATAAACCTTTGAACAAAGAGACACGTTTTATTTAATAAACCTCTGAGCGTAGAATCCGGACGGGTAGTAAGACGCGGTGCCAAGAAAAAAAATTCTGAGTAAAGAGACAACCTGTAAATGAAATACTCTTTAATAATGAGACAAGCTGTACAAAATACAATTCTGAATAAATAAACACATTGAACATAAGAAACCCCTGAACTAGTATTATTATGTGTTCTGTCTCACGACCAATTTATTCCTTTTGTCAGTTAAATTATAACGCCAATTAGCCCTGTACTCGGCCTCCTTTATCTCCCAGAATTTTCTTCTTTCCTTCAAGTCATCTAACATTGAATCTTCCTTATTCCTAAGCTCCTCTTTCCCCTCAACCTTTCCTTCTATAACGTCGTGCTGAAAACCGTTCTTCCTAAGGATGTTTCTGATCCAGTTTGCTTTTAACTGAAGAATCACATTCAAAATGGTTCTATTCTCGCCAACTCTTCTTAGGACTTTTTCATTTGTCATCCTCTCTGTCCACCTGATTTTCTTCAGTATTATTCAGCCCAAAATTTCAAAGCTCTCCACGTATTTCTTTTCCATCTTCCTAAGAGTTCAAATTTCTGCTCCATGCAATGCGATGCTCCTGATGTAAGAGTAGTATTTCATTAGTTTCTTCCTCAGTTCCAAACTTATCTTGCTGGTCATCATAAACCTCTTCTTGTTGAAAGCTTCCTTGGCCATGGCATCTTCGACATAATTTCCTTGGTGCAGTAGGCATCCTTTGTCAGAAGAATTCCCAGGTACTTGAAATGCATTATGTTTTCCAGATCTGGTTTCCAATTTTTATTTTAGGTGGCTCTTTATTTGTTGAAATGACATCACTTTCAACTTCTTAATTTTGATCTCCATTACATATATTCTCCCTATCTTCCCCAACCAGTCCTTCGTTTCCTGAAACTTTTTTTTTTTGCCAGCATTGCTAGATCATCTGCAAATTTTATTGTGTTAATAACGCGTCCTCCTATACTATTAGGCATACTATATAAAAGATACTTCTGAATATAGAGACACAATGTGTATACAAATACTTTTGAATAGTGATACTCGAAATGTATATGTACAGTATGTAGATAACAATGCAAGTTGCATATAATAAGCCTCTGAACAGTGAAACAAGCTGTATACAAGAAACCTCTAAATAACGACACAGCCTGTGAAGACAAATATAGAAACCAAGGTTTTCAAAAGACAGTGAAGTGCATCATTACCACTAACGATATGGGCCCAACATTACTGTGCCACTTGAATATGAAACCAACCCGGTGGGATTCCTTCACAGCAAATGGACTTTCCCCACTGAGAACACCTAGTGGATGAAAAAAACACTCTTCTTTCACAAAAATATAACTGTTAAAGGAAACTAGTATTCCTACCCAAGCGAAATACTTCCCAAGTCAAGTTTCTTGCTTATCAAAATCATTGAGTTTGTAGTAAAAGCAAATAACAGTTTTAAAAAATGTGATTTTGTGTGAATCTACACTTTAATTCCTTTGAGGACCTTAACCCCATTTATTGAACCCCGTTATAGATTAATATACAAGTTCACCGATTTACGTAAGTTACGTATAAATTACTGACAAAAAAAATGTTTCATCCCCTTTTTTCTCTCATAAATGTGAAATATAATTTATTGAGTGAATACTTCCTCAGAACAAGGCTCTAATGAGCCAGATGTGTTTTCTGATAAAACTAAAAATAGGTGTTATAGCAATTTTACCAATGACCACTATTTTATGTGCACTAAAATCACGTATCACCTTTAAACCTTACCTCTTGATTTGCAACAAATTAACAATGAATTAAAATTAAAATGAATGTTATCTCTGATATAACATAATATGCTGGATATTTGCTTACCAAACAAAATAACTTGCATTTTGTTTGGAAATCAATCTACCCATATTCTTCTTCAGATTTCATATGATGCTATATGATCTGAATCTCTATAGCTGATTTCTCTGTAATCACTGCAACAAATTGATTAAATAGCTTGTCACAATGAGTGCATGTGTATGATTTAGTACTCCCGACTATAAGATTGAATTCTCAATTGAAAATGTCTTTATGAGTTTATTAACTTCTAGAAACACAAGCGTGATGTTCTTTAAATAGATAAAACAATCTATTGCTACTCAATTAAAGGCTTAGATCAAGTGTCTCTGAATTTTTCCTAATATAATGGATATATCGTCTTGGAATTGAGGTTATGTGTACTCTGTTTAGAGTACTAGATGTATCATATTATATTTTCCCCTCTTATTAAATTATTCACTTTCATCTTCTCATGTAAATATATAACTCTAGAAGAGATCACTTGGTTAAACAACACAAAATGTCATTTGACATACTTGGTATGTGATAGGTTTAAAATAATAAGCTATTTAAATGCAAACTGTCTGTGATAAATAGCTTGATCATACTACGAGTATTTACATATCTCTTCTCTATATACGTATCCTGAAAATAATGGCTGAATATAATATTTAATTTATAAAAATCCTCGTAGAAATTGTGTTTGCGATTAAAATAGACATCACCACCCTTTTAGGAACAGTAACATAAACGATCCTACATAAAATATGCAAATTTATCATCAACTAATATTATTCGAGGGGTTATTTCATATTATCGTATTGTTTCTACAGTCAAGATGTTTAATTTACCAAGAAAAATAATATTATATAACATAGCATTGGCAATAAAAGAAAGTATTTATCTACATAATATATGTTTAAGCATTAAAGGCCTTCAAAATTGTGTAATCCTTTTCCAATTAATGGATATATATATTTATTGCAGTTACCAACAGCTTTAAACTTCTCATTTCATTTGGTAGTGACTATCCAGTGATATTCTTTCATTTCTATAATAAATAGTACGGAACTCCTCACTGACTTTCTCGTTCCATTGTCTAAAAATGGATATATTTACTCAAAAATCATTAGATATGTGAAACGATATATATATAACTACAGTGCCATGTCGATTGTGGCAAGTAAAAAGAACCCTGGAAGGTATATGAAAATAACATTCCCGGCAAAATTGATAGGCCCTCTCACTCTCTCATAGAAATTATCGTGTGCTAATATAATCAGTCGGTTCAGAAAGTGCATATTAAATATCTCAAATGAAATTAAATATATTGTGTAAGGTATTACGCTTTTTATTTGTCACCACGTCTCACTAACCGTTTGAATTATACACATATGATCTAACTATGCTCATGTGTTTGAGTTGAGGAAGATTAAATTTAGAGGAAGTCTTCCCTCACATGTTTGCATGAAGGTGAACTATATAAAAATTTATGTAAAACCACCTATATTAAACCAAAGAGGGATTCAACCCCAATCTCCCGGTCATCGTCATTTCAGTCTTTTGCGAGCGTGACGCCTTAGTCCATCAACCACTGAAGTGAATGATGATGTGTTTAAATAAGTTTTTTTTTAAATGCAACTATTCCTTAAACTGAAACGATATTTTAAAATACCTATTTTAACTTGATATAAAATAAATTACATTCACTCTCAGCAGCAATTTTAACAATATTAGGACTTTAAAAAATCAAATCTATATTTTACAACTAAATATTTACCCACGGCATACGTGGTCAAATTTCAATTTTCCCTAGTTTAGTCTGCCAGTATCTGAGAAGTAGGGGCTCTAATCTCAGTCAGATGTTCTGAGGTGGTTTTTTATAACTGATTTCACACCCTCCCTTCACACATATGTGGCCATGATTGTTATAAATTCCACCTCCTTCATAATTACCTCTTTAGCGTAATTAAAACCCGAAAGAATAGTGATTGTTATTAATGACAATCTAAGGGCTAAGTATTGAAAAGTTGTTTTAAAGGAAGTTATCTCAGATTAGCGTGGAGAGACAATGGGAAAACCACATAGATTAGTCACAAATAGAAAATTACTCTGAGTTTACAAAGTCGATATTAAAGCACTGACCTCCCTGTCACCATCAAATACCGTATATTGCGAGCCTGAAACCCTAAAATACGTGAACACTAGTGTAGGTACATTTTAATAAACATGAAAATAGTGGTAATCTCATCTAAAATATTATACAAATAGATACATTATTTTAAAACTACAATTTAACTACTGACTCTTATCGGGGGTTCACAGACCAAATGTCAGGCTCGTCTAAACGGGCTTACCAGTGTTGGGATGTTTGAGACATGAACCCCGTGAGGGCTTACTCAGGGTGTATTTTCTACTTAACTGTTTTCTTCATTCCTCCACGCAAAGGTGAGTACATTTTCACCAAATTATACTTTTCTTTATTTTACCCGTGTTAGTGTGGTTGAATTCTGATAGCTCGGATGGGTAGTAATAAGCAGAGACTGTAAAAAAAAAAATTTAATTGGCAATTAAAGCCTACATTATAAGATACCTTTAGTAAATTAATTAAATAAAGCGAAAGTAATCCCACCCGTGGATTAATACTGGGAAATATCTATTTTGTAGGGAAAAAACTTCCATCCAGTTATTTGGCTAGTAAATAAACCAGACGAAAAGTATAATTAACTTTTCCTACTCATACTTATTTTGAGAGACGTGGGACACCGTAATTTTGAGGTTATGAACGACATTAACTACAACTCTAGGAAAGGTTTAACGGAATCACATAACGGACATAGTCTGCCCCTTAATTAAAACAAAAATGAATCTAGAGTACGCTATAAAACTCAACAACTCTCCCGTAACATTTCAAACATGATTTAGAACTCGTCACATTTCGCAAATAAGTTATGTTGAGCTAGTTTGGAGGAATATGGTAGTCGTGATGAACCCTTTTTATGTTTTATGATGTATAGTTTAGTGGCTCATAAACTGTGGGCTGCTGCAGACGGGACCAAAAATAACTAATTAATATTACGTGAAAGAGATCAAAAAAAGTACAAGAGTTACAGGTCAAGTCTACTAAGACAACAATATTGAATGTGAAATGCACATTAAAAAAAATCCTGGTAATAATGTTGTCTTTACCGTATGGATAAATACGTACATTATGGTGCGGCAGAAGGGAGCGCGAATAATTTTACAGTTTTTATAGCATTACATTTTCTTGGCCAAAATAAATCAAATATTTCTCCAGTAGCAACATAGAGTTTAGTTTTCTGAAAATTCTTATATCAACAGATTTTGAATATCTGTCAAGGGTGTCTTGGAATTTTGTCAAATTTTTTTAAATAAAGAGAAAAAGTTTTTAAAGCATTCCAGGACACCCTTAACATATATTCAAGATCTGTTGATATAAGCATGTGCAGGAAACTAAACTATATGTTGCTACTGGATAAATATTTTTGATTTATTTTGGCCAAAACATTTCGATTCTGTAAAAACTGTAAAAACACTCGCGTTCATATCGACCGCACCTTAATACAATTTCCGACTTCGTCAAGGGGACAGTTAAGTTGTATGTCAAGGTGGGATGGAATGGAATGCGAGAAAAAGCCAGTGTTTTTGCAGTTATTAAGCAAAATAATTTTTTTTTGCTCGAAATAAATTAAATATTACTCCAGAACGAACATATAGTTTAATTTTCTTCACATGGTCACCTCAAAATTTCTTAAATATCTGTTACGGGTGTCCTAGAACTTAACGACAACATTTTTTCTTCATTTAAAAAGTTGAGTATCTATGTTCATTACAGATGTTCAACAATTGTTGATATGACCATGTGAATAAAATTAAACTCAATGTTTTACTGAAACAATGTTTGATTTGTTTTGGCCAAACCAATGTGTTGCTATAAAAAACTGCAAAAAAAAACTGGCCTTTTCTCGACTCCCCTTCCATACCACCTTAAGGTAGGGGGCGGTCCATAAACTACGTATGCGTATCGAGGCGTGGAGGTGGAGATAGTGCTTAGCGTGACAAACCGAGGGTGTGGAGGAGTCAGATAATTCATGTTGTCAGATTACAATTAAGCGTATCGGGCAGCTTTATGTGTTAATAAACCCGATCGCGCGCACGTATAAACAAACGACGATTTATTCATCGACCTCGATCGTCGAGCTTGGTGAACACATACGAACACCTTTCAGTAAGAAGGTTATTTTATATAAACTCTAAAATTAATAGTATTATTTAACTAGGGGGTTACGTGAAATTGTGACGTAATATTAGAAGGGGGCTCACAAAATGGTAACAATGTGTGACTAGGGGTGAGAGGCGGTAAAAATAACCTCTGTATTAGTAGGATGTAGTTTATGGACAACCCCTAGATGATCTGTACATCCATCGAAGGCTTATCAAGCTACCCGCATGTACAATTATTGTACATACAACGTTTATTACGTGGTGCGCTATTGGGTAAAATTTGAGAAGCACTGATGCAGACCATTCTTATTTTCATCGTCACTGCAATGAATGAGGAAGACGGTATTGCATTCTAGTATGTCTGTAATAAAAGTGGTTTGATAACAGAATTATGACACAGGTGTGACAATCCGTCAAAGATATTTAAAATATAATATATTTTACCAGGTATTTATAAAACATTTAAATCAATAGAACAAGTTTTGTGAAGAAAATCAGTGAAATTTGAAAGATGATTCCAGACAGCCAAAATTGTTGAAAGAGTTTTGGTGCTGAATGAACAGAACCTTTTCTTAATTGACACACATACACTTCATTAATTAGAAGTGATTTATCCTTTTAATAGGTAGATACATTTTGGGAAATCTGTTTTAAAGGTTTGACGGTGCATTCATAAATACTTTTGACGTGATTGGTGCCCATTGTTATAATCATATAATTCATTTCAAGCTTTTAATTATATGTGATATAATTTAATAATATATATTTATCAAAGGAATGTCAATTATTTTATCTTTTAGTTTATAAAATAAAAGTTTTATTTTATAAAAGAAATGTGACGTTTTAATATCAACCTTTGTTTGGTTGGATTTAATGATCTTTCGAGACAATGATGCAAAACATGAGGGAGGGTTAGTCAAGAAAACAAACATAAACGTTGATTAAACATTTATATAAAAAGTTCAAGATTGAAATATTTTTTAATTTTCATCACTTAAATAATAATAATAATAATAATATTTATTATTATTATTATTATTATTATTATTATTATTATTATTATTATTATTATTATTATTATTATTATTATTATTAGCACCGTGTCTTACTACGCGTTCGGGTTGTACGCACCTACGCTAATGTGTAATGGTTGGGTGATTGTGAGATGAAATGGAGGACCTACAGTTTAACGTGGAATACGAACCACGGTGGAGGCCTGGCATTCCCCACATTCACAAGTTGTGATTAATACATTTCTTGTCAGATGTGAAGAAAGGGTTTGGTAATCAGATAAATCTGTGCCGGTACTGAGGATTGAACCCCGGACCCTCAGAATCTCAAATTATAATATATTTTCAAATTGTGTTCAAGTTTCCTGTTGATCTAGTATTTTATTTTTATATAATTTAAAGTTTGGGTAAAAGATTTATAAATTTTACGTAAAGGCAGATCTATTACAGACTGGCCACATCACATTCCAAATAAAAAATTGGTAAGGTTATACCGAGAAACCAAGTGCATGTTTCAAATTAAAATCTATTACAGAATCATTGAGTTACACTAATATTATTCAATATATACTCTTTTTTTTTTTGCAAAGACAAATGGAAGCTGCGAATGATTGATATTTTAATTTGGGGTAACCAGGTAGACAAAAAATTGTGCTCTCCTGCTTTTAAACGCGGCTGAATGCTGCGAATATGAACCATTATTTATTTATTTATGGAACTTCGTGCAAACATTTACTTTTTAGGGAATAAATCTATGTTATAGGGTTGTAAAATCTCTATAGCAATAATGTATTTTATTTAATATATATTAAGTTCACCCACAAACCACCTCTTCCAATAATAATAATAATAGGAATGTTTGTATGCACAAGCTATTTATTTCTATTTTCCATGTCTTACTACCTAGTTGGGATATCTTAAAATTAATTACACTAATGAAGGTAGGAATGAGTAAGATATACGTTAAAAGAAAATATACCCACACTTGCTTGAAGTGACAGTCGAAAAACATTTAGGTTTGGGTGAGCACTTAGACTCTATATGTCATGCTCATATAATTTTGTTTTTTGTTGACGAGGAGGTCGAGGTTCAAGTCTCAGTTAATTATACTGAGAGTGGCTTTTCCTGAAGAATTTCCCACTCACTTTTCATAAAAATTTGGGTATATTTCCATTAAATTCTTCCTTTGATATCAATAGCCCTTTAATATAATTACTTTGTTTCATTTGTGACATTGGAGGTGACCTAAAGGTCTAGGGGTAAGGTGTCAGACTTCTATGCAGGGGGTCTGGGGTTTAATCCTCAGTCCCGGCACAGATTTATCTGATTTCCAAACCCTTCCTTCACCTCTTACAAGACGTGTATTAATCACAACTTGTGAATGTGTGGAATGCCAGGCCTCCACCTTGGTTCGTATTCCACGTTAAACTGAAGGTCCTCCATTTCATCTCGCAATCACTCTACCATTACACATTAGCGTAAGTGCGTACAACCCGAACAGGTAGTAAGACGCGGTGCTAATAATAATAACATTTAATAAATTGACAATTGACGAGTCTTTTCAGTGGTTAGCATCTCTGCCTACACATATCAATTCTTGTTATCATACTTCAACAACTATCTATTGGATCAATATATTGAATTTCTTCAAATGAAGCAAATGAGGAGAAATTTCAACTGAACGCATTTTTTTTTTGCATCGTAGAGATAATCTGTAGCCTAGCAACCAACTTACCAATAACAAAGTATGAGATATGGCCAATGATAAATCGATACCAGTTCCCGTTCCAATCCTACATCTCTAGTCTCTTATTAGATATTTCTTTACTAAATTTTTACTTCCGGTCAATATTTATTAAAAAAAATCAAGCATCCATACTCATTACTTATTTGTGAAAAAGTTCTAACAAATGAATGTTATTTTGTCTCAATTCCGGGGGGAACCCCATTTAACAGACGGAGTTTTTCTTCAAAAAATACTTTTAAAAGATGTAATTGTTTTAGTTAATAAATATTTAGGACCAAGATGAAATTATGTTTTTTTAAATATTCAATCAACAAACAATGGTGTTAATTCAATCTAAAGACTGAAGAAAACGATTTATTGAACTAATGATGGATAAAGAGGTATTTCTTCAAGTATCAGGCGGGCTTACAAATGTGGTTTTCCACATGTGGCTTGTAGCTGTGGATTTACCCCTTTACAATGCTTATGCTGGTGTATTTGTTTTAAATTAGCCTCCCCTCCCTTCCTCTACACAATATCTACTGCCCATAAGTAGTAATGAGAATAGGTTATAGTTTAGAGGAACTGTATCCGCTTTTACGTGTAGGGAGAAACTAATTATGAAGAAAAAAATCTTTAGTACGCTCGTCCAAGCTTAGGTCCCGGACCTCCCCTTGCCCGGTAAACCAGACAATACGAGATTGTTTCGAGTTACGAGTGCCCAATGGTATGTGTTGCATAACTATATACCCCATGCATGTCAGAGAAAATTTAAGATACTTTATTAAATTAGGCAAAACAAAATTTCAAAACTAAATGCAATTATAGTTACGAATATAGAAAAATCACAATCCATATTTTACTTAAAATTGAGAAGTTTGTTTGCTTTTTATGGTATTTTCCTTTTATGCAGCACTATTCCAAGCACTTTTTACTAGTCGAAAAAAGTTTTCATTATATTTTAATATCTACTAATTTTCTAATAGTAAATTTTTGAAAGTTCGTTTTTACGCCGAACACCATGATGACCACCAAGCAAGTGCTCAACCAGCCAAGACAGCCTTGAATTAAACAGGTTTTATGTTTAAATATAATTCAGCAGCAAGGAGAATTTCTACCACATTCCAGAGTTGATAAATACAATTTCAAGAAATATTATTTACCGTCTAGGTCACTTACATATTCCTTGCAATTATTATTCCTGCGAATCAACTCTAGATGATATTGTTTATTTTCAGCCAATTTTCTCAATGGAAGACAGTGACGTCAAAATGCTACATGATCGCTGCTTTATCGTTATTAGGGTCACCTGAAGAATTATCGTGTCCCGGTGGCAGAGATCCTCAGAGCGAGAAGATAAAATAATTTAGAACAAGGTTATTGCGGATTCTTTGAATATTTCATATGTCAGATTAACTGAATACGTATCTATTTTATTCATTGTATTCAATTATGTCACCCAGATATTAATTAAAATTTTAGGAATTTGTACTTTAAATATTTTAAAGTGATGCATCAAAGGTAGGGTAGTTTCGTGCAAAAAACTAAGTTACACATATCAAAATCAACAGAGATATACAATAAATTATTTCATTTCATTTAATAGTTTCCCTAACACAACCTATATAAGGTTTTTTAAAGTGTATATTATTATTTTTGGTCTGTCATACTTGTTAAGATTGTTTAGCATCCAAGACCCGCCTCGGTGGCGTAGTTATCTAACGCACTTGTCATGTTGAGCTCGACCGCCGAGGACGGGGAGATCGAGGTTCGAATCTCAATCGGGTGAACTGGGAGTGGTTTTTCCTAAATGGTTTTCCACTCTCCCTCCACGAAAATGTGGGTTCACTTCCTCTAATTCAACCTTCCCAATTCCCAATCCATTAGCGTAATTAATACTTAAAGCGTATAACCCGAACGGGTAGTACGACGCGGTGCTAAATAATAATAAAATAATAAAATTAGCATCCAAAGTAACAAATGATAGTAGTGAACTAAGTCACAGTATCGTAGCAACAAGGCAAGCGAAGATGTTCTATCTAACATTAAATACCCGTAGGTCTCGTTATTATTGTCGTCTCGGGAAATTTAGTTTATTCAGCTAGTCAGTAAATAACACATACATTATTATTATTCAACCGTTAATGTATTATATACAACAAATTATGCCAGTAGATAATTAATATAAATATCCAAAAGTTACAGGTTAAAATTGTGAGAACACCATATAAAAAGGTGCTGGGTGAAAAATTAACGTTACAAGAATATTAATGGAATGTAGAAATAATTGATCATGATATATTGAAATTGCTTGGAACAGAATAAAATAGGCTTTAGATGAGTGTGTGAAATATGTGAGTGGATTTGCGGTGGTGGTGAAACTTAAAAAAGAGATGCATGGTGGGGTTAACAGGTGAAACAAGCCTTTATAGAAAATAAAGAAACATACAAACGAATAATATTGCTGTGAAAAGTGAAACAGAATTAGTGTAGTTATGGGAATTCCCAAATGGAGTAGATCAAAATTTCAAATAATTTAATTTAGTTTAGTTCAGGAAACCTGGTGGTCTAGGGGTAAGGTGTCATACTTCTGTGCTGGGGTTCGGGGTTCAATCCTTGGTCCCGGCACAAATTTATCTGATTACCAAACCCTTCCTTCACCTCTGACAAGACATCTTGTGAATGTGGGGAATGAATGTGGGGAATGCCAGGCCTCCACCGTGGTTCGGATTCCACGTTAAACTGTAGGTCCTTCATTTCATCTCACAATCACCCTATCAATACACATTAGCGTAAGTGCGTATAACCCGAACGGGTAGTAAGACGCGGTGATAATAATAATAATTTAGTTCAAATAACAACTGGAAATGGGAATCGTACCCGGTATCTTTGACTTAGCTCACCAATGTTATTTCCACTGAGTTCTCCAGGATTGTATTTGTCATTTCAAAATATGGTTTAAGCCAAAGTGGAGGTAAAAAATATGCACATGTCTATATAAGTTTAAAAACCTTACATTTTAGATTTTATAATTTAAAAATTTGTAGAAGGCTGAAATTGAATCTTAGTTAAAGAAAATTTCACATGAAATGTCTAAGATCTGAGATCAAAGTAAATGTCTGAGTAAGGCTAGATCTATATTTCTAAACGAATAAAGTCATTTATAGAATATATGGTCACAGAAGTACAGTACATTCTAAGATAAATGAGGATTGTTTTAAGTGTTTTAAAGCCTTACAACTTAAACTCCTATAGTAAATACTTTACTGTGAGGACATTAATATTTTATCACGCAGTTATTTAAAGTCAGATTTAATTTTTTTTGTATGCTTATATATATATATATATATATATATATATGTGTGTGTTTAGAAAGTTCAATAGTTCAATATAATACTTTCCTCTAAAAAAATGTTATTTCTAGCGTTATATTTACATATACAAAAATATATGCCCCTAGTTCAACAAGATATTTCACTGTCGGTAAGTTTTTCTTTCTCCTACTCTACACAACCCTTCCTACCCTTCATGCCCTGATCACCCCTATGTATATCTATGTATGTTCTCGGTAAGAGCTTGTTGGTTTAGTCCCCCTTCTGGCTGCCTCTATAATTTATCACCGTGTTTGGTCATACCAGAAGTTCTGTCAGCCTCTGCTCGGACAATGCGCTGGTAGTGGTGTGTGAGTTGTAGCCTACCGACCAGGGGCAGGCAGCTGTTAGCCTTCTCAAAACAGGCATAGCTACTTCTAGCCACTGAATTTCAAGAGGACTTATAAATGGGATGTCCTTCCTTCATAAAACCCCGGCTTTAAAATTAAGATGAAATGTTCCGAAACTATTAGCTGTGATTGATAATGATTTTAGCTGGTAATACAACTACCGTTTATTACATGGGCGTGGAATTGAGTGGAATTTAAACTAGCTATAAAAATATTTAAATAAGATTTGCCACTTTACACTTTACTTGAATTTATTTATTGATTTATAGTATTGTGTTTTGTTTTTAAAACTTTGGCATATTCTTTGTAACGCGTCTTACTATCCATCTGAGATATTTGTGTTAAAGGTGAGGATGTGAGGGATATAAGATAAGGCCAGTGTTTTGCAATGTGCATAGCAATTTTTTTTAAATAAATAATATATTGCTTCAGTACAACAATGGAGTTTAATTTCCTTCATATGGTGATATCAATAGTTATTGAATATCTGTCATGAGAGTAGTGGCATTAAATGAAAAGCATTTTAAGTAAAGAGAAAAAATTGTCATTAAATTCCAGGACACCCTTGACAGATATTCAAGAACTTTTGATATCACCATGTAAATAAAATTAAACTCTATGTTTGTAATTAGGCACTATTTGATTTGTTTTGACTAAAAAAGTTTTTACTTATAAAAAACAAAAATGATGACCTTTTCGCGCGTCTCCTAAATCTTCACCTTTATAACAATAATGTTTGGACGAGGAAGGTAGAATTTGAAGGAAATGTACCTACACTCTGCTTGTAATAAGAATGGAAACCAAGAGGTAAAATCACCCTCAATACACCCAATTAGGATTCAAGCATCGATCTAATCTAAATTGAGGGGTTCAGGCTAAAAATATGATAGCCCTAATTGATTTAGATGGGACGTAACTTCTATAAAGTCCTAAAATTTAGCTATAAAAACAAATAAAATATTCGTCAATATTGGATATCCTCAAAGTATTGACTGACTATAGAAACAACTTGTAGTTTAACAGAAAAACTATTAGAAATCACTGTTAATACACTTTTTCATGAAATGAGATCGATCATGTTTTTGTCAAGACCCCATATATTGACCAACCATAACCTACTAGATGAGATGGACACATTGGTCCACGGTTTTCACCTCATTCACTCAGAATACATGGTTTAATCACCAGCTGGGTGACCTGGTGGTCTAGGGGTAAGGTGTCAGACTTCTATGCTGGCGGCCGGGGTTCAATCCTCGGTCCCGGCAAAGATTTATCTGATTACCAAACCCTTCCTTCACCTCTGACAAGACATCTTGTGAATGTGGGGAATGCCAGGCCTCCACCGTGGTTCGGATTCCACGTTAAACTGTAGGTCCTTCATTTCATCTCACAATCACCCTACCATTACACATTAGCGTAAGTGCGTATAACCCGAACGGGTAGTAAGACGCGGTGCTAATAATAATAATCACCAGCTGGCCTGTTCTGTAAGTTTAATGGACGCTTACTAAAAACTGTTATTTTATCAGGCACTGATGGTTATCACACCCTGGGGTGAATACGGAACTTTTACTAGAATGTTCGAGTATTAATTAATATGCAGACCATCGAGTTCACGCTACTTGGCTATTTCTATCCTTCAGGGTAGTGTAGTTAGATTCTTAGGGGGTTTGTTTTGGGTGTTGGATGTTATATATGAATGTAAACTTTATTAAGAACAAAATAGGAAGCCTACTTTGGTGGTAAATGGTCTAAGGTATGCCTTACCACTCCCTAAAGGAGTTCGGCCTTACTTAAGGGGTGCTAAAATGCAATGAGGTGGCAGGAGGGAGCTGTAGAAGGTCACTTTAGACTCGTGCTAAGCAAATTTAGAGCAGACATTAGGAAACTTACATAATTTCATTTAGCCCATCCATATTTAGAATGTAATAAACAGTGAAGTAGTTAATAATTATTCTAAAAGAATTGCTGAATTACTGATAGACGTTGAAAAACTGATGTAATTGGGTACATTATTCAATTGTGTTAAATATATGAAACTAAAGAACTGGGTTTCAATAAATGCGTCATTAAAATATGTTACTGCTTGAATTTTATTTTGTAATTATCTTTCTTATTGGGTAGCGCAAACTGCTATTCTGAATAATATTTTTTATAGAATAGAGTAGGGGGCATTGGGTATTAGTATATGGAACCAAGGGGATAGTGCCCTGAAAAAGTTTGGGAACCACTGGTCTAAGGCGTGACTTTCGTAATAGAAGTCGAGGGCGGGAGTATTGGGGTCGAATCCCAACTATGTGTACTGAGGTTTTTTTTCCTAACTGGTTTATCAATTCTCGCTCCACTCTAATGCAAGTAGATTTCATATAAATTCAGCATTCCTCACTCATCCTTAGCACATTAGCGTAATTATTTGCACATGCGTATAACCTAATTTTAATTATCCCCTATGTTAACCTAAAATCTGAGCTTTGATCATGTGAAATTTCCGCTCAATCAGTCCAGTGATATTTTAGCTACTATGTCCAGGGTCTTTACGGAGTGGCTATGGTTTGGAGATGGGATTGAAGTCTAACACCTGTGGGTAACCACCCCCCTCCCTCCATTCAAAGGGCAACTCCCTAGTCCCAGTGGTTCAGGTATAATACGTTTGGATGAGGAACGATGGTGGTGTCTTGGGGTAACTGGTATAAGTAATTTTAATTAGCCTATATATCAACCGAGCGTCTGAGCTATGCCTATTTGAAATCTCAGCTCAATCGGTGATGTGGTTTTTGAGTGAAAGGGGAGAGTATATTTGTAGCACATAAATACAATGACAGAGTGGTTACTTTATAGTAAAGTAGTAGATGATGATAACCCTATAGGGTAGTGAAAAAAGTATTTTTTAAGTCTTTAATTTGATTTATAAATACATCAAACTTAGCTAATATAAAAAAAAAATATTGTTAAAGATTTTACGTCTGATATAGAATTAAATTGAATTAAATGTACATAAACTCTAGACAACGTAAATAAGTTTCTTAAAAACATGTGAGTTAATCAGCAGCTTAATTCAATTTGTAGCCCCGACCCAGAAAAGAGTAACATCTTAAAAGCTTTTTACGCTGTCTCTTTGACTCGACTCATGTGACCTCCCAAATGACGAGAAATCTATTTAACATCAAACTATAGTAGGATAATGGGAGTAAGAACCATGTCTGACAAATATAATAGTTACTAAAGCTATTTTAATATATTTACAGCTAAAGCTATATGTTATGCAGTGGTCAAAATTAAAAACCAGTCACTTCAATAATTAGCTGGACCTTTCGCACATTGGCCAGCTGGTTCAGTAAAATTGTGAAATTTGAATGGGGGAAAAATTTTTCATTTGAGCTCTGGTCGGCCAAGTCGCGAATTGACCATGACAACCTGGCCAGTGGCCAAAGTTCTGGTTATTATTACACAGCACAATCCCATCGCAACCTAATCCAACCACTGGACATTACTATTGTAAATAAACCTTTCATACATCATAATGAATAATTTAGTGGAGAAGCACTGAAAAGTGAGATGATAAATTACTATACAATATTACGTACTTTAGCCAGTTTCCTACGGGCATATTTAGGACTGGCTGGCCAAAGTACGAACTCTTGGTGATATTTTATATTTTTCTTGCTTTGGCCAATTTTGGTGGCCAAAGTTAGAAGTGACTGTTCATGTCATGAACTGGCTAGTCTTCGGGCTTTGATCATGATGTATGTGCGTGTCTGGGCTACATCAGTCGTAGCTCAGTTTTGGGGAAATATTAGCCGGCCCTAACTATACCTTTGCTCAGGGGAAGACCGAATGTACCAATCATACATCCTTTCCGGGGAGAATCTTTCTATGTCCCGATGAGATGATGATAGTGAATATGAAGGTGTAGAACCAGTAGAAACTCTTCTAACATAGCTTTAATTTAATTACTCAAACCCTGGTGAGCGTTGGCATAACTCCTCTTTCGGGAAAATTACCCATGATACCAACCAGGAATTGAATTCAGGACCCATAGATTATCCATTTTGACTGAGGACTATACCACGAGGGCCATTATCAGTTTTCATAAAATTTTACTAATAATATGCTAAAATGTTATCAATGTTGACCGTGAAAAGTATATTAAAAAAAAAAATCTCAACGTCCTTTCTAACAAAATTATACTATACTTGTAGTTAAAAGATGGCCGGAAGAATATTGCCTGACACGCGCATTGGTGGGCACGTAGATTAAATTTCAATGCTCGTCAATCTGGTTTACTGTTGACGGGAAGGCAGGGGTTTGTAAACCAGCCACGTGAAATGAGAATGATTTATTCACAGAATGTTCCCACATGAAAATGCTTATATTATATTTTAAATACTATCTTTCTTATCCATGCCCCACTAGCTTAGTTAAAATTGCGGTTAGTATTGACAGATAGTAAGAAGTGTTATAAAAAAATATCAACCAAACCATGACATTATCTCTCAGCCCCAAAAGTTACTAAGCCTACTTTCATATATTTGTACAAGCCAGGTCATGGAATTGATCCACAATATAAATTTCTATTAATACATTTTATATTTATAAAATGTACGTTAGCTGATGAAGGTATTGATCCTATAATTACAGGGTTCCTGCTGTCATAAAAAATGTTAAAGCTACTAAAAAAGTACTAAACTTTGGATTATTAAAGAAAAGACCAAAATATCTCTGTACTCTCACTGGAATTTACTTCAAATATAGTTATTTAGACAATAAGAAATTTGACTTAGTCAATTTTTTACTTGATTAAGATGACAAGGGATAATAATATGTGGTCATTGTTGACCAAAAACCAAGTTTGTACTTTCTTAAATGATCTTACAGCCGTGTTCTTACCATTGCTTCGTCTCGAGTCGTTCGATTAACATTTCCGACAAATTAAAACCCTTGGAAACTGAGCTTGTGACGTGACTGGCAGGAATAAATCCTCGCCCAAAAGTGGAGATACTGGAATGCACACACATGTAATACTAATATAATTTAATAATAATAATAACTCAGTGGGATTTGCATCAATTGGAGGGCATTAATTTGGGACTATAGGGGACTAGTTATAGTTATTTTTGGCACCTCGTTTTACTACTCAACCGGGATATCCACATTATTACTCACACTTCTTGGGTAGATGAGAAAGTCGGACTTTATAGAAAATGTACCTGCATTTTTTGGAGAGATATCTGGGCACACTTTGGGAAAACTTATATCTTCAATACACTTAGCAGGAATTCGAACCCTAAGATTACCGTGAACGTGAAACCAGACTGAACAAGACCTTTTTTTGTCCGTGTGTCCAACGATGAGAGTTGTTATGTAGAAAAAACCTTATATTGTATGCAAAACTATTTTGATTCATTGTTTGGGGATAAGGGCGATATTTCATTAACAAACATAATAAGAGGTGTCATTCTTTAGAGAGTATAATACGTCCCAAAACTTACTATTCGAATTTACATTTAAATTAGCTCAGGTAGAGGATGAGGAATAGAGAGAAAAATTTATTTATTTATTTAATATTCCCTCTTTCGCAGAGAACCCAGCAATTTTATTTTATTTGTATTTATTTAATTGTTATATTTAACCCCGTGATTGTTGACGGGTTAATTTGAAGAGGTAGTACCGAAGAACCTAGCTTAGACTAAGTGTATCAGCACCATCTTGGAGAGAGAATGAGAAAACCAAAGTGGTAAATTCCATATGTTATATTCTTCCCAGTTTACTCGATTGAGATTCAATCTTTGACCACTTGGTCCAAACTTTAAATCCCATTTTTTGTTACCTTGACGCCTTATATCGTGTGAACGTAACGCTCGTTTAGTATTATTTTCCGCTGATTAGGTGTTCTTAATTCAAACCCCGGCCTGGTTTACCAATGGAGTATTTACTTAGGTGGTTTCCCACCCTATCTCCACGAAAAATTGGGTACATTTCCTCTCAAATTTTATCTTTTTCTTCAGTCATGAAGTCAAAATACGTATGGCCTGGATGAGTAGTAGGCCACGTTGTAAAAATAAAAAGGTTCTACATGTTTACATCCCTTAAGGTGAGGTGGAAGGGGACGCAATAAAATGTCAGTGTTTTGCAGTTTTTATAGCAAAACCTTTCTTTGTCCAAAATAAATAAAATATTGCCCCAGTAGTAAAGTTTCGTTTAACTTTATTTACATGGTGATATCAACAGTTGTGAAATATCTGTCAAGAATGTTCTGAAATTTAATGACTACTTTTTCTCTTTATTTAAAAAATTTATCATCTAATGCTGCTATGCTTATGCCAGATATTCAACAACTGTTGCATATCAACACGTGAATAAAATTAACTTAAACTTTGCTACTTGAACAATATTTTATTTATTTTGAAAAAAAAATAAAAATATATTTCGCTTTGAAAACTGCAAAAACACTGACATTTTATCGCGTACCCTACATCCCCAATTTAAAATAAGTTGCTAAGAGCACAATTTTGGACTCGGCTCAGAGTTTAGGATTGATAACGAGAAGTTTGCAAACAAGGGTAAAGTTGTATACATAATTGAAATGTAGGTCATGACATGTCAACTGATGACTAAGGTCACACGAAGCAACGAAGACCACCACCAGTCCCCTACCTACACCTCTCATTTTGCCGAGTGGACGCAGGAGAAAGGGAGACGCCCGAGCGTCGTCTAGGCAACCTCACGTTCCGGCTCACAACCTCGTGTCAGCCGAAAGTCTTCATCAAGGTGCCTAAAATAATGAAACATTTTCACTTTTTAGTTTTTATGGAGAAAAAGAGAGAGAGAAGGAGTGGGTGAATTAATTTTATTGGTAAAAATATATACATGGGACTGAGAAGCGATTAAAATACATTTAATTAAGATAAAGCTGATTATTTTTGTTAATTTAATTTCTAGGAAAATAAAAATTCCATGCAGTTCAAGTATTCTCCTACCTCTGTCTCTGTCTTTGAGTTTAATACACAGTTTTTAATATTCATATATAAAAAACATCAATTTTATATTTTGTTTCGACTGCCTGAGCAACACATTATGTTAACTACGTCAAGTTTACTAAATATTACTTAGGTTAGTCTATATTAATTATCATTTATCAAATTGATTAAAGCTATGCCAAATGAATTGCAAAATAATTCAATATTCTTAATGTCAGGTCAAGGGTCAAGTTATCTGATATTTTAATAAAGATTATTCACTCTAGGTCAATATGATTCACAACAAGAGAATCTGATCCATGTTAGGTCAAGATTATTCACAACAAGTGAATCTGATTCATGCTAGGTCAAGATGATTCACCCACGCTTCAGAAGCCGAATGGTACATTGGTCACTCTCGTGTTAAACTGGCCTGCTTGTGATAAGGCGATTGGGGTTGAAATCCTGTTTGGGTCTATTGAGGGTGGCTTTTCCTAAATGGTTTCCCACTATTATTTAGTGAACATAAAAGTAGATTACCTCTAAAACGCTTCCTTCCTCGTCACAGCCCCAATAGAGTAATTATCATATTTGCGTGTAGCCTGAACAGGTAGTATGACTTGGTAAAGATAATATAAAAGGTTATAATTAATAAAATTACTATACCTTTATCATCCCTACCCTTTAAGTGTAAATATTCTCGTAGTCTGGTTGAGTTGTAAGATGTGGTTCACAAATTCAAACAGTAGGGAAATGAAACTAGATTATCTAAAGACTTGTTATATACAGTTAGAAATCACTTAGCATCTAGGATGGTTCATTAAAAGTGTAAAGGCAATTTTATAATGGTTTTTACTATTTTAAAGTCTTGAGAAGAAACCATTGTTTTGCTGTCTTAATTAACAACCTTTTTTAAAATAAGAAACATTGTTGGAGACGCTTCTTAACAGTTCAATCGCTATAAAAACCACTTTGATGTATTTGTTGTGGTTTAATGGGGCTTTAATCATAATTCACTAAAATATCAAATATATTAGTATATTTTTTCAGTGAAAAATATGTTAAGAAAGGCTTAAAACATTTTTTATTTCAGAACATTAATTTGTTAATAAATAGAGAACCAGCAATTATTTAGTGAAAATTATTTTAAAAACGGTCTACAGCAATGATTGTTTTATTTTAGAACAATAGTTTGTTAATAAAGAGAGAACAAATTAATTTACAACAAACAATTTTTGTTAGAAACATTATTTGACTCGCTTGTACACTATTTAGCTCAATTTTCTTCATAAATATGTATTGTGTAATCTCTCTATAATTCACATTACTCCGTGAACGCATAGACACTAGTATGATAGGGTTCTAGATGAAATTTAAAAAAGTTTTTGAATTTTTTTTAAACCGGTCATTGAGCTGAAGGTGTGCACAAAGCTCACAACTTGTCGGCACTGTTGCTTGACATTACTAAAAAAAACTTGAAATAAATTGAACAATCAAGAAAGTTTGACTTAGGCAATTTTTCGCCTGGGTGTTACGACATGTGATAATGGTTCACTCCCTTTCGATTAAATTTTAATAACCATTTGAGGGAGATAGTAGTTTGTGGACACAATTTTCTATCTATCGATGCGTTACATTTGACCCGGAATTAATGAAGCAAGCTCTGTGCCTTTGTGATGTATATAGGCAGTGGTCTAAGTGCACACCGTGCAATGCACATGATCCTTTCGGGTGATATCCATAATGGATACTTTGTACACTTTTCACAGTGTGTGTGTGATTTGATGCCTAGATATATAGGTAGCTAATAGTGCCACGCCCCTTTTGTTGAATGCGTGGTCTAAGGCATCACTCTCAAAATAGATTAGTCTGCCATTGATGGGGGACCGTGGTTTGATTCCGGCCGGGTGTACCAAGGGTGGTATTCCCTAGCTATTCTTCTACTCCCCCAGCAAATGCGGGTACACACCCTCTAAGCGTCAACCTTCCTCGTCCTTACCTCATTAGGATAATTAGTACATAGGCGTACAACCAGAAGGGGTAATAAGACACGGTGATAAAAAAAAAGTGACACACCCTAATTGGTCACGCGGACTGAACGCCAGGTTCATAGAATCTGGTTATATGGTGACGAGGAACTCTGGAATCTAATCTCGATCAGGTGTAGTGAGTTATTTTACCAAACGGTTTCTATATCTGCCTTTCACTAAAATACGGGTACACCTCATCCAATTTCACCTTATTCACTAAATTTTAGAAAGTGAAACCTTCCGGAGAGTTTTTGTTAAAAAAAAAACTATTCCAGGTAAATGAATTCAAGAGGGAGTGGGGAAGATGTATTCTTAAAGACTATAATTATAATTTGGAAATACCTTTTGTTCAGCATACACATTTGACAAATTCAATCACCAAGCATTGTAGTTGATAAGTGATAGTAAGAAAAACCACTTTAGTGGCCACATGGCTTAAGGCACTACTCTTGAAATAGACTAGACTACCGATAACGGAGAGATCGTGGTTCAATACCAGTCGGGTGTACTGAGGTTGGTTTTCCTAAATGGTTTCTCACTCTCTCTCTCTCTCTCTCTCTCTGGAAATGAGGGTACACTTCCTATAAATGAAACCTTCCTCATCTATAAACCAATAGCATAATTAGTACATAAGCGTATAGCTCAAATGGGTAGTAAAACGCGGTGTTAACAAAAGATAGTATGAAGAGAACTGAAATCGCCGTAATTGCTTTATTATAACTCTTTCATGAAATTCCTGATGTAAGTTAACGTCCTTAAAGATGAGCTACATTTTATTTTTTAAATTTGATTATAAATTAATTTGACAATGATTTTCAAAACTGACAGCTCGAATTAGTACGCTATTACATTGCTAATAAATTGACTTTGAAATATATAATCTTAGGGTCAGATTTGTCTTTGAAATAATAAAATATAATACATAAATTAAATATTCTCTTATCAAACGTGATTATAAATATTGTATTTCAATTGAAATAAATTGTTAGCTTTTTATAATTTATTAATAACTATAAATAGCATGCAAAACAATTATGAATCACTAATTTTCCTTGTTTTATTATTTACTAGCATAAGTACCTAGTGTTGCTCGAGGTAACCACGCAATACATTGCGTAACTACACCGGGAAATGCTTTTCTTTGCTTCAGACAGAAAGAACAAACATATATTTATTTTATTTACTCCTACCTATTTTTTTATTCCTTTAATTCAATATTTTAAAATTCTGGCTTTGAGGTACATATTATGTTCGTGAACAGGAGTGAAGGATTTTACATTTCAGACCTCTCTGTGCAATAGATATAGCGCAACGCACATGATGACAGACACACAGATATACAATATTTTCATTTAATTAATAAAGATAGAAGATAGAAGAAAAAGAAGATAAACTATGACAATAAATATTTAAAAAAAGCAACGTTGGCACTAAATGGTCAGTCAAGATACTGATATACATGTGTAATCTTTAAAATATGGAATATTTTGACTACACTTCTCCCCCAAAAATATCCAGGTCACATTAAAGAAAACATTTCTGGAAAACGTTTCATCTCACATTCTATCTCCATCCCATAAATTTGATGATTAGAGATATAGAAGAGAGAGAAATTAATAATAGTATAGATGGTTCTCCTCAGTAGTTTTTATTTAAACTCTCCCTCCGTGCAAATGGTGATTATTTCTTATTTAAATTACACCTTCATTCTTCTTCTTTTTTTTATTATTATCATTATTAGCACCGCGTCTTACTACCCATTTGGTTTATACGCACTTACGCTAATGTGTAATGGTATTGTGATTGTTATATGAAATGGAGGACCTACAGTTTAACGTGGGATCCGAACCACGATGGAGGCCTGGCATTCTACACATTCACAAGTTGTGATTACTACACGTCTTGTCAGAGGTGAAGGAGGGGTTTGGTATTCAGATAAATCTGTGCTGGGGACCGAGGATTGAACCCCAGTCCCCAGCACAGAAGTCCGACTCCTTACCCCTAGACCACCAGATCACCCGACACCTTCATTCTTTATTTATTAATTATTAAGTGAAAATACGCTGATAGATACAATGTGTGGTGGGTGATACGTGGCAACATTTTGTGACTAGTACTGTATCGTAACTTCTCCAGATTCACGTGTTGAATGGATCCGTCGCGCCTCAGCATTGTTTCCCGTGTTGGTACACTTGTTTAATTAAACAATGCCCCTAAGCTTCAAGGCCTGAAACCAACAATCTGCCGGGATGTCCGCTTTCTCCTGGGACCATTCCGCCAGCGACTCTCCCACTTCAGTGGTCACACAGAATATGGCGTCACTCTTACAATAGACTGTATCAACGCGCCGGTGACGGAGATATTGAGGTTTAACTCCTGCCCGGGTGTAATGAAAGCATTTTTTACTTAGTGGTTTTATCCCTCCACAGTAATGTGAGTATATTTCCTCCAAATCATTTCTTTCTTATCTTCATCCCATTACCTTTAATTTTTGTCATGATGTTTCACTAATTGTTCGGCTTGTGCGCATATGAAAGAATTACGTTAATGTGTTAGGGATGAGGAAGATTAAATTTAGAGGAAGTGTATCCGCACTTGCGTGGAGTAAGAGTGGAAAGGAAAAAAACACCCGACCAAGGATTTTTGTTTTAGCACAGTGTCTTACTACCCGTTCGGGTTATACGCTCATGTACCAATAATTACGCTAATAGTTTTAAGTATTAGGAAAGTTATATTTAGAGGAAGTGTATCAACATTCTCTTGGAGAAAGAGTGGAAAACAATTTTTTTAAATCACCCTTAGTACACCCGACCGATATTAAAACCTCGATCTTCCCGTCATCGGCAGTTTAGTCTAACACGAGCGTAGCGCCTTAAACCATGCGACCACCGAAGTGGGTCTGACCATTATTCGAGCCCCGATGTCTCAGTCATTATCAATCCAGGTTCTTGTAAGAATAACGCCTTAGGGGTCGTCGAACAGTAGATCGTGAGATACTACTTTTTCCGAAAAAGACGATACTTTTTTCAAAATTTGAATTATTGGTTTTTTTGTACTGATTAAGTTTCATTTAGTTTTGAATTTTTAAATTTTTTACTGATGGTATAGTAAGAATTTAATTATTATGTGGTTGAGCTTAAAAAATCATTATAATTATTTAAAAAATTAAAAGCCATGTGCCTAATATATTTATTATAGTAAAGATATTGATATATATATTAATATAAAATTTTTATATTATTATATATTAATATTTTAATAAATATTAATATATATTAATATAATATATTAATAGTATAAACAATGTATATATATGCACTATATAATATAAAAGTTTAAAACCTATAATATTAAACTATTATATTTAAATAATTCTATAAAAATAAATAGCTCGTGATGACATTTTCGGTAGCTTGCACATAAAGTAAAATACTTTGCAGTTTCCGAAGTAGCTTATTATTGACAAGTGTTCCCTTTAGTTTAGAATACGTGGCCTCATTATCAAGCTACGGTTCGTGCTGTACCCCGAGTGTAAGCGTTATTCAGCTTTACTTAACTGTGTGTAGTCATTCTCAGATAAAGGTGATAAAAAACTAATATTGAAGTATACTTAAAGGTGAACATTTTTATAACTGCAATAAAATGGGGGTGGAAAAATATTCACAACAATTAAAAAAAAAAGTTTATGACAATAAATTCCATTCTTCTCACTAAGTTGCACAAAGTGTTTAAAAATATATGTATTTGACTATAAATTTATTTAAAAAAATAATACATCTTGGGTTTCCTAATATTAAAAAATTGCATTTTATTATTAATCTAGAATTATTACGCTATTATATTGCTAATAAATTGACGTTGGTTTGTCTATGAAATAATAAAATATAATATATAAACGAAATATTCTCTTATGAAATTGTTCTAGTATTTTTACATTATTTCCGTTAAAATTAAATAATCCAAGTCAAATAGCTCAACCCCGATTTAAAAAATAAATGGTGTGTTGTCAAATACTTTGTACACGATACGATAATAGTCAATACGTGATACTGCAAAGTTCTAATCTATTAGCTAGAGAGTCCATTTGACAAATTGAAAGTAGCTACCGGACTCGATGAGTTTGGTGACCCCTGACTTTGACAATCCGACCACTGAAACGCGTCATTTACGTAATTAATATGACCAGCAGTAAGACCAAGTGAAAAGTATTTTTTTAGCATCAAGTCTTACCACCCGTTTAGGCTATACGCTTATAAAATTATTAATAATAGAACCCACCTCAATGATATCGTGGTTTAAGGTGTCAGGCTCGTAATACATTTGAATACCGGTAATTAGTATGTCGCGACTATAATCTTAAACAGGTGCCAATGAGATTTATATATCGACTTTAACAATATATTATTATGTTTCGAGCCTGACTACCTCTACCATGTTACCACCAGGACAGGTAGTGGTATGATTATTAATGTATTATACTTAATTCTTGGAATTAGAAAGGTGTATTAGATTACATTTTAGCGGGGTATTATAGAAGGAGTTTGAATCTTGGCAGGATGCACTGGAGTTGGTTTTCCCACCCTATCTCCACGCTAATACGAGTGTACTTCCTCTAATATACCCTACTCAGCATTATACTATGGATTAAGCCATTAGTCAGCCCTTGTTTTTGAAGGGGGGAACTACATAATTGAAATTTGGCTTAAAATTGAGAACCTGAAGGCGAGCATCAAACCAGTAACATTTTACTTCAAGTACCACTTTAATTTCACTTAATTATTTTATTTTTACTAAGTTATAACAGAAGATTCATGCAGATTTGTATCGATGGTCACGCGGATTAATGCCACGCTAGTCTAGTCTGTTTTACCTGTATAGGGAAGTAGGGGTACAAATCTCAAGCGTGTGTACTAAGATTCTTTTCCTATTGGTTTTTATATTTCCTACAAAGTAAACCAGGGTACATTTTCTCTTAAGTATAGCTTGCTCCTTCGTACCATAATATCGTAATTTAACTGCGTACAGCTCCAACCTACAGTAGGGCATGATAGAGTAACAAAAAATCCCATACTATATGACAAAATATTTTTTAACCATATACCTGAATGAAGTATGTTTGAATATTAAAATAATATGTATTATATTATGCAGTTTTTAATTACAGTAATCTGCCTACTTTTAAATTAACTACTTTATGTATCAAGATCAAAGCGAAATTTTTTACACAAACACATACACCTAAAAATACTATCGTTGATTACATCAGTTAAATAGACAGGCGTTGTTGACGTTGATTTATAACATAAACCGTGTGTTTATTAGATTGATTTATTATAGCGTTGAATCCTTTACTGTACACACAAACCAATGGCGACCCCTTTTACTCTCTTCCCTTCTTTCTCTTTTTACAGAACACGGCCTACATTATATAATTACGAGCTTTGTTGGTTCTAAAAGTTAATAATGGAATATTTGACCTTCCGTGTGATATAATAGCGCATAATATCCCACGCGGGTAGTTATTAAACTAACGTTGCTAAATAACCCATATAAAAATTAATATGGACATTAATCGATTGTAAAAATTGTCTGCAGTACTGTCCACACTCTACTTGTTCCATGTATATATATTTTTTTATTATAAAAAATAAAACTTGGAATAAGTTACTACCAGTACAGGCTGTAAAAATAATACGGTGATTAATTTATGGTACACTATGGTCTAGTTATTCCTTGACAACCCTTGAAATTCGTTATTTTTGGAGACATTTTAATTTAAGATATAGATAGCAACAGAGTTTTAATCTTCTGTATATTCATTCATTTTAAATAAATAGGGGTTAAATTTATAGTCAAATGACCCGCCTCGGTGACGTAGTTGGCTAACGCGCTTGTCGTGTTGAGCTCGACTGCTGAGGACGGGGAGATCGAGATTCGAATCTCGGTCGGGTGAACTGGCGGTGGTTTTTCCTAAATGGTTTTCCACTCTCCTTCCATGCAAATGCGGGTTCACTTCCTCTAATTCAACCTTCCCAATTCCTAATCCATTAGCGTAATTAGTACTTAAAGCGTATAACCCGAACGGTTAGTAAGACGCGGTGCTAAATAAATAAAAAATATAGTCAAATGATCTAAGACATCTTTCTCAAAATGGACAGCTACTGATGTAGATATCGGGGTTTTAATCCCTGCCAGACGTAATGAATGTGTTTATCATAAATAGTTTCCTACTCTCTTTCTTTCTTCTAAATTCGACCTTCCTTATCCTTACCTCACTATCATACAATACGTATAACGAGATGACGTGAAAACAAAAGTTTTTAACAACCGGAAAATGAAACGGTCTAGTTTAAAATTTAGGAATTAGAAGAGTTAGGTTGGTTAAGACTTAAGAGGATATGCACTCACGCTAGTGTGAAACCAGTATGTAAAAACGTTTACTTAGTGTGGTGCAAGTCTAACACCTAAATAGCGTGGTTATGGGTTCTGGACATTGTATCTGACCCATATATCACGCAACTATTTGGTCTACTATTCTTAAGGTGATAGTATAGAGAATGCTAGTAAAAGGACAGTAATTTTTCACTTTTGATATAAAAACAGTTTTACACCAAAATAATTAAAATATTGCTTCAGTACAAACATAGAGTTTAATATTTTTTTCACGTGGTGATATCAACAATAGTTGAATTTTTGTCGTGATCATAGTGGCTTTAGATGAAAAGATATTATAAACGAAGAGAAAAACTCGTCATTAAATTCCAGGACACCCTTGAATGATATTCAAGAACTGTTAATGTCATCATGTGAAGAAAATTAGACACTATATTCCTACATGAGAAATACTTTATTTATTTTGACTAAAAATGTTTTGCTATAAAAATAACTGCAAAAACACTTACCTTTTTCTCACGTCCTATTTCACCTTACCCTAAGAGCTAAATTTTACTAGAATAAACTATGCTTTTTGGTGTGTATTATTGCCTATTCAGAATATCAGCATGTTTACACTAATTGGATAAAATTAAGAAGGAATAATTGGGAGGAGAGCCACCTACATTTGCGTGGAGGGAGCGTAGTAAACCATTTAAAAAAAACATCCTCAGTACGCCTGACAAAGATTCAAACCCCAAACTCTTTTTCATCGGAAGTTCATACTATTGCGAGAGTTAGACCATGCTACCACCTATGAGGACTACATTTATTTTATGTTTATTTCTAAGCACTAGGACATTGTCATGAGAAACGGCAAGGAAGACACGGGCTTAGTTCCAATCGAGTGCACTGAGTGTGCTTGTAGTGGCCATTGGTTTTTCTTGATATTTTTAGGCAAAGGATAGTGTATTACGTTCATATTCACCCTCTCCATCCTGTTTCTTCAATTTATTTACTATATTCTTGGTGGTAGTTATTCCGAACGGGCAGTCAGAAGCGTAAAATTAATATCTAGCTTATATATAAAATTAGATTAATCGGTGATGTGTGGATGCTCAAAAGACATGGTTATCGATTATATAAAAAGTGATTAAAGTCTTTAAAAAGAGTGTTGAGACGTAGATTTTGCAAAATATTCACAATTCATCTAAAATATCAGAGGACTTTACTATAAAACATGTGATTCGAACAACAATAAATATGAATTATGTTTATTATTTAACTGGGTACGATGGTTTATTAGGGTATTATTTATTCATTTGGTGAATCACCCCAATGAAAAAAATGGTAAGACACAAACCCTCTCTCATATTGTATATTAGAGATTGGAACAACATTTTTAAAAATAGGTTTTCTTTAAACAGCCCTTTACAATGTTTCCAGATAGAAACAAATATGTATATTGTTAATCACAATAATCACTCGTTGTATACATGAATTTTAAACCAAATTGTTAAAATATCTATTGCAAAATTGAAATTTTCAAAAATAAAATTTATGTAAACTAGATTAAAATTATTTATTTGTAAAAATAAGAACTTATTCTTATTTGTCATAAAAATACTATTCACATATTTCCATTTTGAATTAAATTTTCAAACTGAATTAAAAGAACAAACTTTTCTATAGTTATTTGTCGTAAGAAAACTACCCTTAAATTAATTTATTTTAGGCAAACAAAGATACATTACTATTGATAATGTAAAATAGTCCTCTAGTATGAATTTTGATCTAAATCGTTTAAGCTACTTTTTAGAAAAAAATAAATTTAAGAAATCAGTAATTAGTTAACTACTATTAATTTATTAATTAATTGAATAAGATTTTCTTAAAATTACAAAGATGTCTCTTCGTAATTCACATGACACAAGCTTGGCATGGGCTACGGCATTTAATAAAGAGATTGTGGCAGCTGTATTTTTAAATAATTATAAAAGTATTTTACAATGCCACCCATTCTGAAACAATCACATTTGGAATCTGAGACTAGAATAACTACAGTGCATGAACCTCCAGAAGTCTTATCCCCTAAAGGAGTAAAAAAAAAAAAATTAGATGAAATCACATCTGGTGAATGGTAAACCACTGTAACGATGATTGCTGCAGTGAATGCTTCTGGAAATAGCATCCCGCCACTGTCCGTGTTCCCTCGGGTGGATTTTAAAACAAAATATGCAAAATGGTGCACCCGCTGGATGAATTGGGGCATGTAATCCTTCAGGCTGGACCAATGAGATTGATTTTTACAATTCGTTGAACATTTCATCAAGCTTGTGTTCCAAAGTGTTGAGAACCCAGTTTTGTTACACATTGACAATCATGAGACACATGTGGCTATTCTTATTATTGATTAAGCTAAAGCTATTGGTGTCATATTGATGACTTTTCACCCACATACCAGCCCAAGATGCGGCACCTTGATAGAGGCTGCTATGGTCCCTTCAAAACGTAACATAATGAGATAGTAAATAATTTGATGTTGACCCAGGGGAATTATGGTAAATCTGTTACAATATGTACCACTGCTGAACTGGCAGGTGTGGCTTATTTTAAAGCTATTGTGCTGAACAATATCGTTAAAGGTTTCAAGATTACAAGTTTTGTACATTTTAACGAAATTATTTTCAGAGAAGATGATTTTTTTCAATATTCAGTGCCTGACAGTAAAATTCCGATGTCTAACAAAATTCTTCAGTTTCTTTGAACGCCACACCCTTTACAAGTCATGACCAAAACAGGCCTACCAGCCCTCAAGATATTTTGAAAATTTGCCTTCAACATCTATCATTGTGACACTTGAAGATATAAGAACACACCCAAAAACCCAGGCAAGGAAATTCACTAGCAAGGGAAGGTCTAAAGGAAAGTTACACATCCTCACAGATACACCAGAATAGCAGGAACTTGAGTCTACTAAATACGAGAAGTCTAAATGCTTGGCATCAGAAACACAAAAGAAGAATAGGTATAGTACTAAAAGAGTAAACAAAATCTTTTTGTTCGTGCAGAGAGCTCAGATTCTGGCCATTCAGAAGTTTCTTCTTAGGAGAGTGAGTTCAAAGTATCTGATGAATATCATGACCTCCAGGAAGAGTTGTGGTTAAAAAAAAACTTGTTAAAGGATAACTTTGTTCTCAACAAACTTTCATCGAAGAAAACAGCTAAATACTTTGTCACAAAAGTGTTTGAGTAAGAAAATGATATTTTAATGATAACATATCTTAAACGAACTATTAGTAACAAATTTAGAAAATATGATGATCAAGTATATGATATAGGATTTGAAGAAGTTGTAACTAAGCCTCCAAATCCGACTGCGGCAAGAGGATCCACCCATCAGGTTGAATACTTATCATTCGGAGATGATTTATCAGCATATCATATTGAATGAACTTATTTGCCTTAAACTTAAATGGTTTCTTTGGGAGATATAATAATTGTAAGCTAGGAATATTGTATTTCTGTAATTTTATTGATATTTTGGGACACATTAACGGTTATTTTCTTAAACACTGACAGTTTTAATTGCTTGGTCACAGGTATACAACACTCCCCAGTCAAAGGTACAACTATATGTTGTTGTTCTGAGCACAATGAAAAGTATTTTTTGATGAAACAAAAAAAAAAATCAAGTGAGAAAAAAGTATTTTAAAAAAATCCATGTTGCCAAACGGTATACAAATTTTCTCGAACAAATCAAATATCATTTTGCAGTGATAAAGAAATATTTGAGATAAAAAATGTTGAAAGTGGTTACTCACTCCTAGTGTGATCAACAACAAAAAATTAACATGTGATTTTGAAAAAGTTCAACGTTTCATGAGCCTCTGAAAATGAAAAATTGTTCTAACAATGCCATCTGTCTTTATCTTGGATTAGAGCCGAAATTATCCTATCGATCGGGCTAAAACCTAATACCTAGGTTTTCCATAAGTTTCGCCCGCGATATTATTTTGGGATTGGACATTTAACTCTTAAATTAATGGTATTTTTTCTGAAAGGAATAAAGGAATATAATCGATTTTCTCAACTTCCGCTATAACGATTTTGATTATATTTTGTATCCAGGCATTGTTTAACACTACAAACAAAATGGTATCTCTCATTTTCCTATGAAAATGACTTTAAAAGTACTTTATAGAGTATAAAGTTTCCAATTCTCATCATATCTCTGCAACAGTTTGAGATATGAATTAGCCTATCATTGTGAAGATAAAAAAATAAAAAATAAAGATTTTAGTGGATAATATATTTTTTATAAAATCAATAGTTTCTGAACTATAAGCAAACCTATATAATTTTTAAGGATCACTTGAAATATGAAATTGATTATTTTTCTCTTTGTAGGAAAGATATTATACTTTTTTCAATGTTTCGGTACCAGCTTATATTATTTCATTTATAATATTTGGTGGAGTGTTTATAAACAATTATCTTTTCTCACAATAGTTTTTAATAAATGTATTTATTTTAAGATAAAATTAAGAGAAAGTATGTGTGGCGCACCATAATGATATTTATTTTATAATTTAGTCTATTGAAATGAGTTAGTTAAGTACAAACAAATTTGATAATTTAATAACATATGGTCATGCCGAAAAGCTAAATTGTTATTTTAGTTTAATCTTTAAAACTATTAGTATATTACTATGGTCTGATTCCTGAAAAGTACTTTTTTTAGTGAGTTTGAACATTTTTTAATATGTCTGATTATTGTGAAATATAAATGGCAATAAACACTTATTTATTAGAGAAAAAATAACAATTAATTTATGAAAATTTGAAATCGTTTGAAAGTTGAGCTAATAATTTTGGTTCAAAATGGATGGCTGGGGTGTGTGTGTTTGTGTGTGTGTGTGTGTCTGTATTTTTTTAATAATACACATGAAATTAGTTTATTTATAAATTATTTTTCAAAATTTATTTTAAAAAATATTAACTTTACTCAAAATTTATATTCAAAGAGTGATTTTTATAGCTAAAAAATATTTTTTGTTTTGTTTTTGTGAAAAATTGAAAAACGGGATATTTTACTGATAATAGATTTTACAAATTCTTATTCCAAACCATAATGAGAAAATATTATGATTGTGTCTTTATTTATTTGAATAAAACACATCTTGTTCCATTGTGCAACCTGTTGCCTGCGTATTATTCTGGTGCAGTTTCGAAATAGCTTTATTGCTGTCTTGCTCGAGCTATCCAGAATGAAATAGTTTGATTTTACTGTGCATAAGTAGTTTTGAGATAGGGTTAGTAATGTTAAGCATCACGCCTGAGGAGTGGGTGCGTAGTATAGGTAATTTAATTTAGAGTGCACTTTATAATATACAAAATTGTAATATCACAGCGCTTACCAATCAACTTAAAAACAGGACAATATGTTTTTCACATAAACGTATGCAATTTTAATATATAGCAGATATCTATTGTTCCCCCTGTATTATTACCCGTCCGGAATGTAAAAATATTAAAGTAGGGGTGTGAAAAACATAATTTAGAAGCAGTTTACACCTTCTTGTATGAAATAGAGAAAGGGAAATTCGTTAACAAAAAAACACCTTATAACACCCAAACTGTATTTTAAGCTTTACCGCTCCATCAAAGGCAAAACGGACAAGATGAGACTGAAGCCCTTGTCTACGTATTTGCCTTTAAGTTCAACTAACATATTTATACTTTTATTATGCGCAAAAAATAAGAATCTACCATTAGTCGTTTAAAATTCTGTTACAAAATTGAATTGAATTAAAAAGCTTGAATTGTAAAGTTGAAAACTCTAGAACCATTTTGCAATTTTTAAATAAAATGCGAACAAATATCAATCGTGAATATCACTGACATCAGAGATTATTTTTTTTTAATAAAAAAAAAACACAAACAAAAGAAATAAAAGTCTGCTCACTTTAAATTTAGTTTATAGGTTTATGATGTACTGCACACACTTTTGAAGCATCTGGTATAAGCATAAACTTGTATAGCCTTAAATCTAGGTCACAACATAAGTTACTTCTGAATTTTTTACTATCATCAAATCTACTGCCTTTGCCAAAACGAAACAGCTTTGGGTTTGAATACTGACTTATATGATGGTGTATATTTCATATATTGAAATAAATATTTCAGCAATATGTTTTAAATAGAATATATTATCATACAAGAAGTACCGAGGAATATAGTTTAAAGTGAAAGTAAAAACAATTTGGTTTCCATTAAAATGGAAAAGCTTTATAAACTTTTATTACTCTTCTCTCCAGTTGAATAGCTTTTTAAGAAAGAACTTGGATTTATGAATGATAGATCAAATGGTTAATAGTGTTGAAAAGAGAATAAATTTCAAAAATCAAACTCTACTTGTTTTACAAAAACATTATTTTGGTTGATTTATGTTTTGGGGGAAGTGTTAAATGGGGAGTGGAGTGGGAGTGGAATATATTTTTGAAGAATTGGTTGTGTCAGATTGTTTATAAATCTAGTTGGTCTTGTATATTTGAAAACTCTGTACTAGCCAAGGCTTTTATAAACGTGGTATTAATTTAATCAGTTATTATGATTAAAACTTGGTAGTGTATAGCCTTAATACCATTTGGCTCATTCAATAATGCCTGGTTTTAATTTAAAGATCAAACCAAGTAGCAGATTGATTAAGGGCACCACTTACTTAAAAGGAAATATACTGACATTGCAATATGTATTATGATAATGACAGTATTGAAGCTTCAAAACCTCTAAACAATCCTCAGCTATTGTATAATGTTATTTCGTGATCCTGTTAAAAACTTTATTTATTTGAAAAATGCTAGGTATGTGCTTCTATCCATTTACTTTGATCTCATCATAAAACTAAACTGAATCACCTTTACATTATTTTATACTTAGATTATAAAATCCTAAAAGGCTACGTTTTTAATCCTATAAAAACATTTTGGTAGCTTCTACCTTAATTTTTGTGTACAACAGATTTTAAAATAACGAGCTACTTATACTGTTAAATAATACGAGATTTCTAGGCGTCTGCTTCTCAGCGGTTATGGTAGATGGCCTTCTTAGGAAGGAATTATTATTATTATTACTAGCCTATGATTGATTTTCTTACGTATAGCATTTAATTTAGTGTTACATATTTTTCAGACTTCACTTCCTGATTGAATTAATTATGTATCTTGATTTAATACTCTCTTGCTCTTGATTAAATACTAAATCAATCATGATAGAATACTCTCTAGTTCTTGATTGAATAATTTATGGCTCTTGATTGAATTCTCCGTGTCTCTTGAATGAATCATCTGCGGTTCTTGATTGAATATTCTCTTGGTATTGATTGAATAATCTCTGTTTATTTATTGAATATTCCCTGGTTTTTGATTAAATACTCTATGGCTCTTGGATTGAATAATCTGCGGTTCTTTATTGAGTACTCCCTGGTTCTTGATTGACTGTTATCTGGTTCTTGATTGATTGAATACTCTGACTTTTAGTAAACAAGAGGATAGGATCAAAGTAAGAGAGTAGGTATAGTTTTTCTAACTAAAATGATTATTTATTTGTTAAGTAAAAGGGTAATTTAATATTTTTTTTCCATGAAGCTTGTATCGAAGGGTACGTGAACAAAATGTCAAAATTGAATGTCTGGGTTGTCAGTGATCGAAATTTAGGGTTTGAATCCAACTCTGAGGTAGGCACTGATGATGTTTTTTTCTTAAATAGCTACCTACTCTCCTGTCAAGTAAGTACGGGTTCACTTCCTCAAAAAGTGTATTTCAATAATAATTTAAGGTTTTTTTAATTGAAATTACTAGATTTAAAATAAGATTTTTAGTAATAATAGATACGTCCACCGTAATTAAACATTGATTGAGATAAAAAAAATCTTAGCCATACAATTAACACCTAGCTAACAAAAATAAGTGATTTTAAATGTGACCATTTTTACTTAACCTTAAAAAAACTTAGGAAGAAACGGTATATACTACGTATATTCTACAAACCCACATTGAAGGTCACATAGTCTAACGCGTAGCTCTCCTTATGGAGTGGGTTGCCAGTAGAAAGAAAGTTTGGGTCCAAGTCCCGGTAGGAAAAAAGGAGAGTAAATTCTCCTAAACTAATCCACACTTTCCTTCCACGAAAATGCTGGTATATTTACTTTAAAATTCTACCTTCATCATCCTTATTCCACTAACGTAATTAATGTGTGCGTATAACCCGAACCAGTATTATGACGTGATGAAAATAATAAAAAATATTTTACGTATATAAATATACATTATAAGTAAAATACCGTGCATTTTACATATATATGTATATAAGTAAAATACCGTGTATTTTATGTATAGCTTTGTAAAATATAGTTTATTATATAAGTAAAATATATATATATATTTACATGTATATCTAAGTAGGAATATTGTTTATTATGCATACATCCATTCTCTCTCAACATATAACAGGCTGTTGAGAGAGACTGGAAAACCATTTAGATAAATACACCTTCAGTACACCCGGCTGAGATTCGAATCCTGACCTCCCAATCACCGGAAAAACAAACTAGATGAGTTTGATTATTTAGCTCACGTACCCACCAATGTGGATAATTACATGTTAATAAGTGCATATAATTAGGACAAGTAGTAAGCCCAGTGGTGCAAAACACATAAATAAAGAACTCATCTACGGTAGGTCGTTTTTTGAGCTAGTTCTCTGAGAGTACGTCAAACCCCCCAAGATAAAAAAAAATCTTTTTGAATTGTGTGTATTTAGTCTGAAGTGTATGTGCTCGTCTTTCATAAAGTTGTAATTGACCTACGCCCGTTAAATGTTGAACATTATAAAGAGAATAAATTATGATTTTGGAAAGAGATATTTTCATTTAGAGATCTAGCAGTTATCTTGAATGCAAACATACCTTTCAATAAAATATTTTTAAATAATGTATGCCTAGGGACACATCTCAAATATTTGTATTCATTAAAGTAGAACGTGTCTTTTTTTCTTTTTAGCATTATTAATAATTACATCTTTTAAAAATTCTCTTTCAGTGTCCTATATTATGTGACATAATTTACTCGAGATATTTTTAATATTTAAATTATTTATATCAGCGTAAGGTATAGGAATTCTCTCCGCAATTAATTATTGACTAAAAGCTAAACCTATATAGGTGCGCATGCATATCATGACGTCACTCTCGATGTATCTTATATATAGGATAAAGAAGAGTAACAATAATAATAATAATAATAATACTTAGCACCACGTTTTACTACCCGTTCGGGCTATACGATTAAGTACTAATTACTCTAATGTGTTAGAAATTGGGAAGGTTGAATATAGAGTAAGTGAACCCACATTTGTATGGAGATAGAATGGAAAACCATTTAGGAGAACCACCTCCAGTTCACTCTAGTGAGATTCAAACCTTGGTCTCCCCATCTTCAGCAGTATAGTTCAACATTAAACCAGCGCGTTTGATAACTACACCATCGAGGTTGGTGATAAAGAAGAAGTTAGTTTTTGAGTCCCAGTCAGGTGTCCTGGAGTATTTTTTTCCCCTAGTTGGTTTCTTAAGGCTCTCTTCACGCAAATGCGGGTGCACTCCATCCCTACTCTGTTTTACTCTAACTGCATTGGCAGGAAACTAGCACTTTGTCAGGCTCATCTTGTTTGTTGATGACTTGAAGCTCGAGTTTCAAATAGCGGCTAAGTTCTATGATGGTAACTTAAAATAAAAGATTCCACACGTTTCCTTCACTAAAATAAGAATACATTTCCTCAAAATTCTAACTTTATATTCCCTAAACCATTGGTTTAATAAAATGTGAATAGCTCAAATGGATATTAAAACGCTAAGCACGTATATATTTTCATATGCACCGTGTTGTACCTGTAGTTTGAGCTATCCGTTTATTTAAAATAATAAGGAAAGAATGAAGAAGTTATATTTTTGAGGAAACACACTCGTGTTTGTGTAGAGGTTGAGTGTAACACAAAATCCACCCTCAGTACACCCGGCTAGGATTCGAACCCTGATCTCCTAGTCACCGTCTGATGTGCGAGTGATGCGTCAGACCATGTGACCACCGATACGGGTAAGATATGACTTAATCTATGTTAATAAAGAGCATGCTAACTACTCAAATAAACACCAAAAAAGTGTAATATGGGGTACAAAACCACAGAGACACTCAATGTGTGGTAAACACACGTGTGGTTATTGCAGTTGGCTTTTAGAAGGCTGCACTCAAGCGCCGTGTTCCGGGCGGTCGGGCCGGATATTGCGGTGTCGGCTTGGGAACTGAGGTCACACCATACGCGCAACATCTCTAGTAATATATGGTAGGAACGTCATAAGAAGAACTTGGTGGGATAACTTTTTTCTGCACAGATATCTTACTACCCAATCCAGCTATCGTCATATTTACACCAATGAGACTTGTTTAGGTCACTACTCTCTCCATAGACGAGACTGCCGAAGATGGGAAGATTGGGATTCGATACCTGTTGGGTGTAAGGAGTGTTTATTTTGTTACTAAATGGTTTTCCACTCACCGTCCACATGAATGCGGGTACACTTCCTGTAAATTCAACCTTCCTCATTACTAACACACTAGTGTAGTTAGTATATAGGTGAAACCCCGAACGGATCGTAAGACGCTGTTAAAAAAACAGCACTATTGCTTTAGAGAAGAGGAAGGTTTAATTTAGAAGAAATTTATCAACATTTGCCTAGAAATAGAGTATAAAAACGTTTAGGGAATAGCCCTCCTCAATACTGCTGACTTGTATTCAAACCCCGATAGTTAGGTCGCAGGCAATCCAGTATATTGCAGCCCTCAGGTCACGACCCCATTTGGGGTCCTAAGCTTTCAATGGGTCACCGTAATTTTCTATGGACAACAAAGAGGATACGTGAAAACTCCTGTTAGGTAAGATGCAAAGATTTTAAACCTGTAAACAAATGTTATATGAAACAAAATGACTTTGGCTATATAGGTCTATATTTGACACCCTGAGGAATATATTATTATGTAGTGGACCAAAAGTGTGAACTTAAGGTGTAAGAGAAGAAGGCCTCATGTAAGTAGGAGGTAAACTTTTATTTTACTTACGTGGTGACATGGACTTTTCTAAATAAAATGATATTTTAGTGGGGTCGCACCTACAAAAAGTTTGCGCACCGCTGCCTCAGAGGAATCGGCCATCAAAGAAGAAGATGTGTCAAAAATATATTGTCTCTAATAGCCTAATGGGGTAGTTACACACCTCCATTAACCTGTAATACCACTTTTGAATTTTGAACTTTTTTTAATGCCAAAGTTTTGAACTAGTTTTGTACCGTTTTGTAACACAAAGAAAAAGTTTTGTACCCGTACCCATTTTGAGTAATTAACATATCAAAGTGATGAATCCAGGTTAATGCTGTTATACCACTTTTGAATTATGAACTTTTTTTATGAAAAAGTTTTGTACTAGTTTTGTACCGTTTTGTATCACAGAGAATAAGTTTTATGCCCGTACTAGTTTTGGATATTTAACATATCAAAGTGGTTACCCCACATTAGTATTTTTTTAAGTCCATATGTTATGCTGACCAGAAATTTTAAGGAAAAACAGGACAAAAATATTTCATAATTGCGACTAATTTTTAATATTACCTAAAAATATCAATAACCACGCGCTATTACGTGTTTTAATATATTGCTCCAACACATTCAGAAGTCCTTTGATCATAATTGTTTTATGGCTCACCTGACTAAATTAAGACTCGTGTCAAAGAGTTCATTAAAAATAAATAATATATGCATTTAATGTGATCTGGGAAAGCTATTTACATAACATATGTAATATATAATTTTTCAATTTTACACTAAAAAAATGTCATGTTAAACTTTTAAATCTGTACTAATACATGCAAAACAAGATAATTTAAATGGTTTTAAAATTTTGCTATCTTCAATCACAAAAAAAAGCATTAATAGTAAACACAAAAGTGGTACTTGGTATTACTATACCGTATATATATATATATATATATATACATTATATATACATAAATATACATTATATATATTATATATATACTGTATATATAAATATATATACTGTATATATATACATATATATATACTTATATACTTATATATATACTTATATACTTATATATACATTATATATGTATTATATATATACATTATATATATACATACATTATATATACATTATATATACATTATATATATACATACATTATATATATACATACATTATATATATACATTATATATATTATATATATATTATATTATATATATATTATATATATACATTATATATATACATTATATATACACATTATATATATACATTATATATACATTATATATATATATATATATATACATACATTATATAAAGGAGTCGTTTTAATACTAAAATATTACTTTATAGTAAGAAATGGTTCATTATTAATAGAGACTTATTCATTAGAAAAGTTTTAATTCTAAAAGTGGTACAGTTGCAATAACTTGCAGTGACCATTTTGAAATACTAATTATTAAAAACGGCTACAGATAGAAATTTTTTCTTTATCTAACAAAACGGTACAAAACTAATATACAAACTAGGCATTCAAAAAAATCAATATTAAAAAGTGGTACAACAGCATTAACCTGGAGTCGCCACTTTGATATGCTAATTACTCAAAACGAGTATGGGTAAAAAACTTTTTATTTGTGGTACAAAACGATATAAAACTAGTACAATACTTTGACTTCAAAAGCTCAAAATTCAAAAGTGGTGCTACAGGTTAATGGAGGTTAGTCACACTTGATGGTTACAGGGCGGTCGGGGTTTAAATTCCAGCCATTTATACCGAGAATTGACTTTAATGGGTTTTCTTCCATTAAATATGGGGATCAATTTCTCCAGAGCCTACCTTCCTTGGCCCTATCCTCATTAATAAAGTACAGTTTTGAGAGCCCTGAGGATTATTAAGACGTGGTGGAAAATGAACTGGATATACTTTTGTTATCCACACTAGTGGACGTGTGATTTAAATGTATACATCATTTGGACTGGTTTGCAGATAAGGAGGTTTCTGGAGCTAAAATCCTGGTTGGGTGTACGAAAGGTGTTGTTTCATAAATGTTATCAACCCTCTCTCCAAACAAGTGCAGGCACACTTCCTCCAAACATTTACCTCCCTTCATCCACGCTCCATTAGTGTAATTAATATGTATATATATATATATATGCGTACAGCCCAAATGTATATGAGACAAGATGTAAAAAGATCCAAAGAACAGTACAGAAGCTACTAAAACTACTGTCATATATTCATACTTCAAGTCATGTGATCTGCAGCGGCTATAGATTTGTGAATCTATGAAAAATACGTGTATTTAAGGTGGGATGAAAAAGGACGCGAAAAAGGACCACTGTTTTTGCAGGTACTTATGGCAAAACACTTTTTTTGGCTAAAATAAATAAAATATTGCTTCATTACAAATATATAAAATTAATTTCTTCACATTTTGAAATCAACCGTTCCTGAATATTTGTCGTGAGCATAGCGGCATTAGATGAGAAACATTTTAAATGAAAAGATTTTTTTTTTTATTAAATTCCATAACACCCTTGAAAGATATTCAACAACTGTTGAGGTCATCATGTGAAGAAAATTAAATTCTATGTTTGTACTGGAGAAATATTTTATTAACTTTGTCCAAAAAAAGTTTTACCATAAAAACTGCAAAAAAAAAAAAAGCTATGCATCGGGTGTTGGTTTCTTTTATTAAGAGAAAATAACTGTCCAAACGATTATGTGCCACCAAACATTTTGGGGGTAACTTTTTTTCACCCGATTCGGTGGTATATTGTTCAAATACGTCACTCTCTCACTAGACTGAACTGCTGATGATAGGAAGATCAGGATTCGGATCCCGAACGGGTTTATTGAAGGTAGTTGTTTCTAAACGGGCTACATTCTACCTCCACGCAAATTTGAGAATACTTCCTCTAAATTCATCCTTCATCATCATTAACACATCAGCGTAATTAGTTCACATGTATAACCTAAACGGCTAGCTATACTTGATGTTTAAAAATATATTAAAACCTATAAAATATTAAATTGTTAATAATAGTGACCACCAAAAAAACGTATCCTCTAAATGTTTCTTTTTACCAGAATTTGAATACATACAAGTCATCTATCCACTCAGCTCACACAATCTTACATCTCTGGAATCAGCGGCGATTATGTCTGGAATTAAATCTAATCATTGAGCCAATACCTCACGCCGTCTAGACAGTAGAATTTCCAGCCTAAGGGGATTGATTGAGGGGTACTTGCAAGGCGGTACATGATAACAAGATGTGACGTGATAGATCGCGCGGCTCGTGGCGTAGATAGTCTCAAGTTCTATTCCGCTCAGACACATCACGCGTTATAACAATGTTACGGCTCATAATTGCGTCAGACAATTAGAGCGCATTAATTGATTGGCGTATGGGAAGATCAAACATGTGTTCAGTAGATTGTCTCCGGGGCGAATTAATTTACACGAGGGATATTGAGACGTGCCCACATTTGATTGTAAGTAATATCAGTAACCATTATTATTATCTATCACCCACAACTCACTTCGATGGTATATTGGTCTAAGGAAGGGATGGGAAACCTTTCGACAGTGAAAGGCTGCATGCAAATTCACGGATTTCTCATAAGGTCGCACACTTCATACAGAGTAAATCTTGACAAAAATTATTATAAGTACGTACTTAACCTAAGTGTAAGTTGATGTATTTTTAATCCAAAACCTTAACTCAGTCGGTAGCGTTTGTCTACTGAGATAAGAGTTTCGGGTTTGATTTCGGGCATGGCTGAAAAATGTATAATTGTTGAAATGGGGGCCTCTCCTTTCCCAGATATGAATTATCGGGGGCGGGGTGCTGTGTATGTTTTAGATTTAAGCGAGTTTATAATTCGTGTACTGATATAACCATTTGGCTCAACAAGTGCATATTAAATACCTCTAATAAATGAAAAATTAAAACTTTTTTTAGGAACACATGAAAGAGCGAACTATTTTTTATTCTGATTTTTTCTTTTTCATTAAATGACAACTTTAAATGTTTTATATATTTACTATATATTATTAAGGTTGAGTGGAAGAGGATGCGAGAAAAAGCCAGTGTTTATGCAGTTTCTATGACACAACTTTTTTGGCCAAAACAAATCAAATATTACTTTAGTACAAACATATAATTTAATTTTCTTCACATGGTGACCTCTACAGTTCTTGAATATCTGTCAAGGGTGTCTTGGAATTTAATGACAACTTCTTATCTTCATTTAAAAAGTTTCTCATATAATGCCGCTATGATCATGATAGATATTCAGGAACTGTTGATATCAACATGTGAAGAAGTGACCTGGCGATCTAGGGGTAAGGTGTCGGACTTCTATGCTGGGGTCCGGGGTTCAATCCTCGGTACCGGCACAGATTTATCTGATTACCAAACCCTTCCTTCACCTCTGACAAGACATCTTGTAAATGTGGGGAATGCCAGGCCTCCACCGTGGTTCGGATTCCATGTTAAACTGTAGGTTCTTCATTTCATCTCACAATCACCCTACCATTACACATTAGCGTAAGTGCGTATANCACCCTACCATTACACATTAGCGTAAGTGCGTATAACCCGAACGGGTAGTAAGACGTGGTGCTAATAATAATAATAATAATAATAATAACATGTGAAGTAAATTAAACTATATGTTTGTACTGTAGCAATATTTTATTTATTTTATCCAAAAATATTTTGCTATAAAAACTAAAAAAAACACTGGTCTTTCCTTGCATCCCCTTCCATCTCACCTTAACAGAACACTTTTATTAAAAAAGAATACATCAATTATACAATATTTGACAAAAACTTTTTGCGCTTTTCTCTCTAATTTGTTCTCCATTGGTCTTTGTTCATTTTTAATTGTAACTGTAGATATATATTGTACAATTATACTTAAAAAACATATCTGCATGCAATAAGGATTATAAAGTCTAATATAAAATCACTCATTAATGGAGTTCTACGAAATAAACATCTCTACAGTAAAAAATAATAATTTTATAATATTCTATGAATACAATTTGAGGCCAAAATTATTTTGTGACTGTGAATAGCAGGTTTGTCAGGAGAAAAATAGGAGCAAGGTGAATGAGGTTAGAATAAGATATCTAATAAATGTATGTGGAAAAACTTGTATGGACAGAGACCGTAATGAATGGGTACTAAAGGAGTGTGGTTAAATAAGCGTGTTACGTTGGTTTGGGCATGTTGAGAAGATGAGTGTGGATCGAGTGACAAAGCAAAATTATATGAAGGTATAATGTGTGGGTCAAAATGGTGGATGGAAGGGGGGAAGGTCATATTAGACGTGGCTAAATGTTGTAAATGAATATGTGAAAAAAAGAAACATTAAGAGTTTTAAGAAAAAAAAATAGCATCATGTGTGACTCAGTGTATAGGTTGTTGAAGTGAAGGAAGTATGCAAAGATAAGGAAGTGTGTAGAAAATTAAAAGATGTATTAAGTATGGAGGTGTTTTTTTTTTTACCTATATGCACAGTTTCTTCCCTACCCCATAAGGGAAGAGCGTGATTAGGTAGGCCTATGTATGTATATGTACAATTAGAGTTTGAGAATGTATAATTAATAAACTATGAAGAGACATAATAAATTGACCCAATGTACGAAATGGCCACACCAAACAACTCAAAAGCCCACCGCTGGTTTAAGGCATCATTCTTGCTATTGACTAAATTGTCGATGACGGTAAGATTGGTGTTCGAATCCAGATTGGTATAATGAGGGTGGTTATGCCTAAATTGTTTACCACTTATACTCTTCCACTAAAATAAGGGTACATTCTCTCTAAATGCAACTTTCCTCATCCTTAAGTCAAATGTGTAAATATGCCTACAGCCCGAACGGGAGATAAGGCATTGTGAATGTACAAATATTCCTACCTGCGTCAGTGGGCACTTGGGTAAAATCCCGTCTAGTCTTGTTTTCCTGGTGACGGGTAAGTCTGGTTTGGAATCTAGGTCTGTAAAAGTGAGTTTTGGTCGCTCTCAGTTATTTCCCCCTTTCAACTTTCGCAAATGGTGGTTCAAATCCCTTAAATTCGAACTTATTGGTAGGCCAAACATTAAAATGCTACTCACTTATGTGGCCGCGTGGTTTAAGACCTCACTCTCACAAAAGATTGGCCTGCCGATGACGGGGAGTTTGGTGGTTCGAATCCCAGTCGAGTGAATTTTTTAGGTTATTTCTTAAATAGTTGTCCATCCACCCTTCATGTAAATGCGGATCCACTTTCTCTAAATCCTCCCTTCCCTATCCCTAGAACATTAACTTAATTAATGCATACCCTAACGGATAGCAGGATGAAGTGCTAAGAATTTTATTTTGGATAGCCTTAACTACTAATAAGCTACCCCTTTGAATAGGTCTATATGTATTTTAATTACAGTTGTGGGGTAGGAATGAGGATCGTGGAAATTAGAGGAAGCGTACTTTCAATTGCATGGACAAGAAGAAGGAAATTATTTATAAAAAAAAGTATCCACATTGTACCTAAATTATAATTAAACCACAACCTACCATAAAGAATAAACGAATGTAGTCTTAGCCTAACGCCTTAGACCACTTGTCCACGGAGACGAAGCCTCACTTGTTTTAGGTGCTTCCCCACACAAAATTAACCAAATTAAAAGATAAAGGCCTCTGTTATTTTACGGGTTTCCTAAAACATTTTATTAAGAGAGCCTACATAGAGTTTGCTCGCTGTCTCTAGCGTAGACGGAAACATGCAAATTGTAAACAACGTCCCAGACCCTAAAACGGCGTGGCTTACACAAACATCATGTCGAACATTTGTTTGAATTTTTCATGAGTAAGAACCCTGACGATTTAATTTGCATTTGCCAATCAAGAATTTTAAGTTTTAATAACAAGCCACACTCTTTTTTTCTTTCTTTTATTATCTTGCCCCTTTCCATAACTTTATAGCTCAAAGAACAAGTTGGGAAGATGTAAAATTTACATTCATGAACCAAGTCTAATTTGATTTAATTATGTGTAAATGTTTTCTAACCGCTAGTTTTAAATATGTAGCAGGTTTCTGGCTTAAACACCTCTTCAGTATGCATACATCCTGCTTCGGTGACCACATGGTCTAAGGCATAATTCTTTCAATATACTAGAGTGCTGATTACAGGAAGATCGGGGTTCGTATTCCAGTCTGGTATGAAAAGGGTGGTTTTAAAAATGTTTTTTCACTCTACCTCTACGCAAATAAGGGAAAACTTTCAATAAATTCAAACTTACTCATCCTTAATTCCCTAGCGTAGCTAATACAAGTGCGTATAACCCGAATAGGTAGTAAGACACGATAATAAAATAAAATTAATAGAAAAAATAGAATCTGTCAGAAAAAACATACCTCCAAATTTCATATAATCTGGTGTAAAGTTGGGGGAAATGTTTGAATTCAAGTCCCAGCTGGGTGCACTTGGTGTAGGTTTAATAAACGTGATTTATCAGGGTAGTTTTTCCAATTCCCTCCCCACGCTAATGACGGTGTGTTTCCATTCATCCCCCGCGCCTTAGATCAAGTCGTTGATTTTACTAACTATAAGTTAGCACCAAAGTTATTAACGGCTTAATATAAGGGGTAGGGATGAGTAAGGTTTTCTAACAGGAAATGAACGTGCAGTAGTGTTTAAAGATGATGTCCGACAATTTAGTTCAGTTCATAGCATGTTTGTCTACTGAGTTAAAGGGCCCGGATTTGATTCCTGGCATAGTTGAAAATTGTATAATTGGCAAAATGTGGGTTTCTCCCGCCTTTTACAGGTATTAATTAATGACCGGGAGCTGGGTGTTGTGTCTGTTCTAGACTTAAGTCAGCTATAAGAAGACGTGTGCTGATGAAATGAAAAAAAAATTAAAAAGTAATGGGGAATCCTTACAGATAAGTAACATGTAAAGAATTACCCCCAAAGTACTCGAGCAAGATTCGAATCTCATCCTCTTCACCAGTAATTTTGTTTAACTTATTGCAAGATAGAGACCTAAGACCGTGTGAATATCGGTGGTGTTTTCAAAGATGTTAATAATATTAATTAATGTATTTATTTTTAAAAAAACTTAAATTATTGTAAATACCAATTATCCATCCAAATGAATGCCAGCGTTACCAAAAATAGCTACACTCCTTAACATGTTTGATTAATGGTTCGGTTCACCACCATCAGGTTATTATTAATATTTATTTACTTTTTTTAATTATTTATTCTATGGCCTTAAGAACTCCAAAGCTCACTGCCGCACTTACAAAATTACGCTACCTATCCCTATCTTGAGTTATTTATATCCAATACACTTTAATACACCCCATATTTTTCAGGTCCATTCTAATGTTATCCTCCCATCTGCGTCTAGGTCTTCTTCCTACGGGTCTCTTTCGATAATTGGGTTTGCCAATCAATACCCTGGACCCATTTTTAGCAACTTATAATATATGGAAAAACATATTATGCATATGTGTGTATAGTACTCGCAATCCGATGGCTAGATGCATCCGAAACAGTTCCACTATCTGCTGTAAAGCCTGGGCAGCACTGAAGAGGCGTACGTACAAGGGAAATTAGGAGCGAGGTAGCTAGTTCCCCGTTGCTTTCCTCAGTGAGCTAGAAGGTACTGTTGTGCATCAGTCTGCCAAGCCCACAGAAATGTATACACCAACTGACACTACTAGCGACACCTTCCCTCCATTCATCACAGGGACTGGCTATATATATTGAACGTTCATACCTCCGCCACTTTCATACTTGTCAGAGCTATGAGTGAGACAGAAACAGATCAATGAAAGTAACAACTTGCCCTAGTCCATACCAGAAGATGTAGTGCATTGTAAACACTATATATGACCAGAGATGGATCTGGGCTATGCATAATGTTTTGAAATAGTGATACCTATATATCATAGTTAAAATTGTATGAAATATTAACAAAAGTTAATATATAAAAAAAGATAATCAAGTTTATAAATTAAATATTTGCACTAATTAGTATGTTTTTACTTTATGGGCTTATGTAATCTATTTAAATTACATTTTTTAAATATTATATAAATTTAATAATAGGCAGTTTCAATTATTATAATAGGAATACAATTATTTTATAATCAAATCAAATGTGAAAACTAAACTCATTTGATGAAGCACGACCTAAAATTAAATTGTTTAAGAATCTACCAGGTGGCCAGTTCGATACCCGAGCTAAGTTGGTATTACCTATATCAACCGGACCGAATATCTGGGGTTCAATTCCTGGCAAGGCCAACAAATTTTTCCTTGAGGAATTTAGGACTTCCCCTTTCAGAATGATAAGTTGGAGGACTAGGTGCTGTTTATCTTTTAGAATAAGAAGTTACGTAGTTTACTTTCTCATCTTTCTCATTGGCATGAGACAAGAGGGTGTTTATAGCTGAAGGTGGAAAAGGAATATAAGCTTATACAGAAGAGAAAAGTATTTCCAGAAAACGACACATACTATTGTATTTTAAGCCGTGGGGCATAAGAGCGATTGATACTTTCTCGCTAAGCTAGGCTGCCACCTTAGTGACCCTTATATTACCAGTTAGAGTGAAGAGCATGTGGATCATATAGCGTGTTTATTTTTTAAATAAGACTTATCAAAACTAGAGTGTATAAAATAAAGACTACAGCCCTTTAGTCTAATTTATGATTACATTTTTGTTCGTGCACCTCATTTTAATACTCGTTCATACTGACCAAACACTTACATATGATAAGGAATAAGGTAGAATTTAGAGTTTATGTATTAACATTTGCATGTAGAATAAAGGGGAAATAATTAAAGAAAAATACTCTCGGTACAATGACAAGTATTTGACACCTGAGATCACTGTTATCAACCATTCAGTACATTGATTTTTTTTTTTATTGAAGCACTTTCTGAACAGACTGAATATATCAGCACTAACTTAAATCTAAAACAGACACAACATATATCCCCTGGCCGTTAATTCTTCACCGTGGAATAAGAAACCGTACGTTTCCTCAACTATAAATTGTTCGTCCATGTCAGGAAAGGACTCTTAACTCAGTAGACAGACACACTACTGACTGAGATAAGGCGTTGGACCCAGTCCATTGAACACATGCAACACCTTATGTGGGTTATAAAAAATTGAAAAGGGTAAAAGTAATAAAAGTGACTTACTTAATAGTTTATCACAGGTTTATTTATATAAAAATAATATATTTACATAAACATCATAATATTTTCAATAGAAGATGAAATTCCACTTTTTATATTTATCAAATATAAAAAGATTGATGTAAATTTTATATTTAAAAAACTTCTAAATATTGTTTTAAACTAATATCATACCTGCATTATTGGTTGTATTGTCCAAACAAAGCGTTAGTTTCACAATAAACTGGACTGCCACTGGCGGGGAGATGGGGCTTTTAGTCCTGGTTGAGTGTCTTTGGGTTGCATTTTTAATAATGGCTTCCCACTCTGCCTTCATGAAAATTTGAGTACATTCATTCTAAATTAAAACCTCTTCATTCATATCTCACCAGTGCAAAGCATAATAAAAGGCCTAGACTTGTATTTAAATGGTCTTCACTCAAAAAATAATATAAAAAGCATCCGCTCCAATAAGCATTATATTTCATAAAACAATTTGGATTTGATATCACCTTGGGTTGATATAGTATCAACCTTAAAATATATATTATATTATTATTTATGATTCTATGAGTCAACGTCTGTAATATTATATGTTAGAATAGCTTATGATTGAGAGTTTTGAAAAGGTTTACTCTTAGAAAGCTAAATAATACTTTTTTTTGTAGGTTGGCACAACATGAAAGTACAGAATGTTAGATACCATGGCTTACGCCCAATCCCCTCGTTTAGTTTCGACTAAATTATGGTTCCCCTTCTGACTCAGTTCAGATAAAGCCTCCGTTATCAACTCTACGTAATCATGATGGATTATTATCTGCGCTATAAACATATTCAGCCTACATACTTTACCTTTGTGAGAAAAACTATGTGTTTGGAATATCACGTATCTATCCTAATTATCAACATTTAGCTACTCTTCTGGGGTCAAGATTAGAAAGGTGGAATTTAGAGTAATTGTACCAACGTTTTCGTTGAGCGATAGAGAGAATCAATCAAGGAAAACAAACCTTTCTACACTTGACAATTATTCAAATTCCACTTTCTCATCAATGGAAAATCAAAATGGCTGACCCCTAACGCTTAATCCAACTACCCAGAGATGCACCCCCCCTTAAGTATAGGTAATCAACATCATAAAGGTCTGTTTGTTTGTAATCTATGATTTTTTAATTAATTTGTATAACTAACCATGATTATAAATTGTGTGAATGTTACATATGTGATATTAGGGAAGTTTTATGGATTGGTACGAACGTGTGGCGGCACTGCAGAATTTAACTTAAAAGGTTGTATAGTCATCTAACGGATAAAAGCTAAATTATACAAGTGTCAAGTCATTTTAATTTGAATATTAAAACATAATAATAAAACTAAACACGTTTTATTTAGATTAAATACTTAAAATAGATGGTATTAGAAAGCTGCAGTATGTAATCCAAAATAAGCAATCTTCAAATTAACATAAGCTACCTTCTTATTGTTTTTAATGAGCTCACACCATGTGGAATTACTTATAATTAAAAACATATGATTATATCCAACCTGATACATCGCCAAGGAGCCATTAAAACAGAATGACGGGGTCTTAAATCAAACATTAATGATATATTTCTTAACACACACGTTAACGGGCTGTTTCATCATTAGTGGGCTATTCTTATTATGTATTGGTATAGTTTGTATCTATACTAATAAAACTAAGAGTGAGTTTGTTTGTCTGGTATGAGCATTTTGCGATATCTTCCGCAAACAGAGGCCTGAAATTTTAAATGTATTGGCCCCTGTGCAAAAAAATGTGCGCTTCGAAGCCTGAATTATATATTATTTATTAGATGTTTTGTATTTACTAAAAACTGGGTCTAAAGAAATAAAATAAATATATTTTTTCTAGGTTTTAATTAAAGAAAAGCTTTTCCCAGGGTAACCATAAAATTAATTAATTCATTGCGTAGCTACTCCGGCCAACGCCAGATCATTCTGCTAGTTTATTATAAAATAAGCAAAATTGATTAAACATTATTGTTTATAATGATATATCCCATTGAAACAGTATTCAATGAAAAGAAAAGGTTTCACTTTAAAGAAAATACCGAGAATAGAGTTGAGAAAACTTAATTTGTTTTAGGAATATTTCCTTAAATTAAATACTGGGATAAGATATTTCAAAGTCATTTTATAATTATATTTATAATTGTATAGTATTCGCTTCGCTGGGCACGTGGACTAATGTGCTACTCTCGTAGTTGGCTAGACTGCCGATGACAGGGAGATCGTGGTTCAAATCTCGGTCTGGTGTACTGAGGGTGATTTTTCCAAAATGGTTTTCTATTCATCCTCCACGAAAATGTGGGTATACTTTCTTTAATATAATCTTCCTTATCCCTTAAACCACTAGTGTAGTTAGTATAAGTGTAGAACCCGAATGGGTAATGAGACACGTTGCTAAAAATTGTGTTAAAAGTTATCTTTCTGTTATTGTAATCCGTTCTCAATGAGTTTTTTTTTTTTTCAAATTTAATGTAAAAATAAGCAGTGGTGGCTCGTAGCTAAAATTAGTGGGGGTGCTGCTCCAGAAAGTATTTAGCCTTTGTTTTAAAATTGTGTGAAAGGAAAAAAACATGTATAAAAAGAGAATTTATTCAGGAACTTGATAAAATCCTAACAAAAAAAAACAATTTTTTACTTACTTTAACTTAAATTGTTACAGTTCAAGCTTGCTCTATTAATTTAAAAATGATATCCATTCTTCTTGTTTTAATTTGCGCAAAAAGTTCAATAATTTTCTCCTTGATCTCTGGATGACAATTGAGGAAATTTTTCTCCATTGAAAGTACTGCAA
>CABFVZ010000032.1:597774-626045 GCA_902151445.1 Timema monikensis
TCGAAAGTCCCGGCAAAAGATTGGTAAGGAAGATAACAATGTGTATCAACAAACTCTTCAACTGTCCTGCAGTCTTCTTTGATCTTCTTAAAACACAAGTCGAGTGAGGAAGTGTGGGATAGGGAGGTCAAATATCCAGGGGCGTCCTTTATTCTCTCAGAACATAAGCTAGGAGAAAGGTTAGGGGGGGGGGGGAGGGGTGTGTTCGAATGTCCAATTCATTGCTGACCGCCTTGGGGAGTTAAAAACAAAGAACGAAAGATTCAAAGAGATGCCTTTATCGATGCCAACTTACTTCCTCTACCTGACAGGGGGGCCCCACAACCAAACGTCAGTATTGTTTTCTCTATTTTTTAAGTTATGGGGAGGTCAGAGTTTGAATTCTATTTGGGAGTACTGAGGTTATTTTTTCTTTAGTGGTTTTCCACTAATCCTCCACGCGGACGCTGGTTCACTTTCTCTAAATTAGATTTTCCTCAACCCTTCCCAATATATATATTTAGCAACGATTATTACTACCCATGCAGGTTATATGCTTATGCAATAATTATGTTAATGAGTTGAGGAATTAGAAAGGTTATATTTAGAGAAAGTGTACCATCATTTATTGGAGGGAAAGAGGAAAACCATTTTGGAAAACCACTCTCAGTGCCCACAACCGAGATTCAAACCTCAATCTCCCCATCATCAGCAGTTTAGTCTACTATGAAAGTTGCGTGTTAGACCACGTGGCACCTAAGTGGGCTCCCAATAATTGGAGTTAAATGCGTGTATACCAAAAGGATAATAAATAAGATGCAGACAAAATAAAATGTTTTTCATTTACTTAAGGGTGATAAACGCAAGGAAATCCCAAAAATGATGTCCAGTCGACTAGTTCAATGGACTATTATTTTAATAATTACTCTTCTCACAGCACCAACAGCATAGCTTTTTTTTAGAAGTTCTATTAATAGCAAAATGACCACTTGTTTGTTTGATAACATTTGAATTCACTGACAAGACTCAAAATAGATCAATCCAACAGAACTAAGTTAGAAGAGTGTAAACCATTATGATATTACAAGAAGAAACTATTAAAAAAAGCTCATTGATTCCAAACATAAATTAATTTAAACAAATCAATACAACAGCTGAACTTATTTGTTTTCAACCCCCAATATTTCAACAGTAATAGTAATAATACGCATTGAGAATTTTTTGTGTCCTTTTACTCAAGGTATAAAGTCATTAAAGTAGGAGATCTACAGTCCAATTTCGATAAGAAGGAACTATTTGTACAGGAGCTGTAAACATAGCTAAATGGATTTGCATATAGTTTTACTTAGATTCGCGTAATCTGTCACGTTTCATAGATACTATAAATAACTATGAAATAATACTAAAGATAAAGTAAAATGGTATCAACTACAAAAAAAATGTATTTTTTTAAAATTTAATTTCCATCCTACCAGAAGCCTAATTTCTTTTCACTGTAGCGATTACATGTTAACAGCATAACATGAATTTTGATAAAAATAATATTTAAAAAAAGTGTGGTCAACATTGTTACAATGTATTGTATTACTAAATTAATTTTAGAAGTCTTGATATTTATTAAAAGTGACGGTTTCAAACCACACACCTTAAAGTAATTATATAATAATTATAAAATCGTACATTTGCTATCATAACTGTTTGAAAAATGTTCTTCTTATCTAAATTGGACTCTATAATTACACCGCCAACAAAAGACGGCAGCGTGCAAAACCGCCCAAATAATGTATTGAGAGTGAGGCTGATAACGTCTCTAAAACATTTGAGGCAAGTTCATCAACACATACTTCTTGTATTATAATGTATAACTTCATCACCGGTTTTATTTTACGATCCAATTTTGTGACATTGCGCTATATGTAATTCTCAAGGCTCAGGTATAAAGTAGCAATCTAATCTATATCTTATGTATTCTAAAGATAGGTCAATAGATCAACGTAGTCGAAATTTAGTGTTTTAGAGTTACAGTTTATATTATAACAATCTCTTCTCACAAGACAATGACTTTGGTTTGAAGCCCAGTGGGGTCGAAATTTATTTAAATTCGATGCAATGGTGTTTGAATATATTATAACCGTGGGTGTACTGTACGTAGTATAAATTCCACTTGTATATTCATGTGGGTTTTTTTGTGGTTTTTTTTTTTTNCCGCAGAGTAAAATACAATCCATTTAAAATGCATGTACTATCACTTTGAATTAAATATTTGGAAAGCTTGTACCTTAGATCAGTCAGCATCTGGTCTTCCTTATAGATTAGTGGCGCCAGATTCGATTCTCGGCACGGTATGTATTGGATAATTTAGAACTACCCGAGAAATGTTTAGTTTTTGTTTGATCTAGTGCTAAGTTAATTTGTTAGTCATAAAATTATGGCCTAGCATGCGGAAAGTTTGCGCTAAATTTATCAACCTGAAGTGTAGACTAAGTGTTCTAGAATATAGGGTTTTATACTCGCGTAGAACTTGGTCCCTGTTGACGAGGAAACCAGGGTTAGAATCATGAAAAGGTGCAGGAGAGTATTTTTCCCTAATTGTGGATTTAAAGGCAAGTCCTTACGACTTGCATGGTTACTTACTTAATTCAGTATGTACAAGTTAACCATCGTCGTGTGTAGGACCAACATTCACGATGCATACTGGCCCAGTATATAGTTTTTATGGAAACTTGTGCGTAATTTGGTAGTGGCGCAGGTCTTAGATTCCAACTATGGTTCAGTACAAAAGCATGCATGGAGACGATACATGTTGTTTTACATTAATAAATTGAACAACGATTTGACTGTTTTTTAACTAAAAGTAGAACTAATTATTTTTGTTTTGATTTATTTTTAGAATTGGTTCTAATTAAATGTATTTCATAGATGTAGTATTATTTTTTTAAATAAACCAGCTTGTTCCAAAATATTAATTAATTGAACATATGCACAAGCAAACCATTCACTGATTTTTTTTTTCTTAGATTAAATATTCTTAAAACATGGATGAAAATCATGACCATGTGAATGTGCGTCGTATTTGTCATAATAATTACCTCGCTTGTTAATTCATAATTGTTTACATTATTACTTTCATATAAGTTTTTTTACCTAATTAACAACGTCTGTGTGTTTGGTGCATTAGCTTCACGGTGATGATGATGATGATGCATTTAATTAAATCTACCCTCCTCAGGCCTATTCCATAAACAAAACCGTTGATAGCTCTTGTGTTAATTTTTTTAACACCACGTGCTACTTACTACCCATTCGGAAAATACGTTTATGTAGAAATTACACCTATTGGGTTAGTTAGGAGTAGGGTTGAATTCAGAGGAACTGTGCCCACATTTGCGCGGAGAGGGGTAAAACATTTAAGAAAGACCACCCTTAGTACACCCGTCCGGGATCGAACCATGATCTCCCCCTCTTCGGTAGTCTATTGCGAGATTAGTGACTTAGAGCATGCGGCTACTGAAGCGGGCTCCTATCTCAGTTAGTCCACGGATCAGGTTCCAAGGATAACCACACTGGTGGGCACATGGACTAAACGTAGGGCTAATATAATCTGGTGTGTTAGTGACGTGGAGGTCAGAGCTCAAACTTCCCCCAAATGTACGAGGGTGATTATTTGCATTAAACTTTGACCCCACCCCCTCTCGTTACACCCAAATTGGAGCTCGTTTCTTCTATAATTCTACTTTAATCATCATACTCAATTAGTGTAATTATGAGGACTACCGAACGAGTAGTAAGACGTGGAGCAGACATAGAAATAAAAGGACCCGATGATGTTTACAGCAAGCGAGACTAGCCAATAGGGGAATAGACTACCCTCTCCTTCTAATCCGTCCCCTGAGGGCACTAAAGATGGTATCCGCCACCGATCCACAGGAGGCTGCTAAGAAGCAACTTTCCATTCAGTTCAAAAGGACACGCCTTTGAAACACAGTCTCGTAACCACTCACGAATGAAAGCCGCTCGGTGGGTTTCGCAATGGATCTGTTTCTCCAAGGTCCCGAGTTCGAAATTCAGTCAAGGCAAGGGAATCTTAGTGTACTGTTAGTGAGTGTGTTTTTCCTGTATTTACTCTCTCTATTGGCCTCTGCATGTTTTGGGGAAAGTATAAATTACAGAAAATGTACACGCCTTTTCATGAAGATAGTTTAAAAATATTTAGGAAAAACCTCCCTCAGTGCTTCCGTTCGGGAATTGCGCCCTGACCTTCTTGTCTCCGGAAATCCAGTTTGTTGGAAGAGTGACGCATTGGACCGTATGACCACCATTTCAGACAAGTGGATATTTCAATGGATATTTTTAGTCAAGGTCCACAGCTTGACCTTTGGTTAAGGCAATGTCAAATCTAGCTTTTTGTTTAGAATATTTGATTTGTTTATATTTTAATTTTAATTAAGATAGCCCACACCAGTAGTTACGTGGATAAAGGTGTCAGTCTCGTTACATACTGTTTTGACCAGTGACAAAAGAGCTTAGGACTTTAATATTGTCATGTTGCAAAAAGGATGATCTTCTAAATGGTTTCATCCCCTTCGTAGGTCGCATGGTCTAAGGTGTCACTATCGCAATAGACTAAACTGGCAATGACGAGGATATAAAGGTTTGATACAAGTCGGTTGTACAGAGTTTTTTCCCTAAACAATTTTACACTCTCCCTCAACGCAAATATGGGTACACTTCCTCTAAATTAAACCTTGCTCATGCCTAACCCTTTAAAATAATGAATATATAAGCGTTTAACTTTAACGTGTAGTAACACAAGGTGTTAAAATATTTAATGATTTTATTATTTTTCTCCACACAAATTTGAGTACATTTATTCTAAATTCAACCTTCCTCGTCCCTACCATTAGTATAAATATGCAAATAGCCCGGATGGTAAGTCAAAAATTGATCATAAAATAAATTGGTTACTATCTACATATTAACAGTAATGGGGTAGGGATGAGGCAGGTAGTATTTAGTTGAAATTATTCTCACAATCGCGTGGAGTAAATAAGAACCTCTTTTTTAATCTCATATCACAAGACAGGGATTAAACTTAGACCTTTTTGTCCCCAGAAAAACGAGCAAGGTGAGACGAACATCTCTGCCTACTTGCCTACTTATATGGTTATTAAAAGTATTTTTATGGTCTGCATCACGAAAAGGTTCAAGAAAGATCGTACCAATGTAGACAAAGATTATTCATATTAAAATTATCATTAAATTAACAACATCTATAAATTAATTAGTTGTTTCAGTATAAAAGTTTTATTTGTTACTTTTGTTTTTCACTGAACAAGAATTCTTTATTAGAAACCATTTAAAAGCTTCAATCGGGATGTAAACCTATATTTTTTTAAATGATGACATTGTATGAAATGTTATTTTATTTTACTGCCTCAAAATGGGTAAATAGATTTAGAAATATGAATAATATTGAAAATAAAATGTCTATCTGACAGTTTTTAGACTAAATAATGTGAATCTACTTTTCTTTTTAAGATCAAGGCTATAATTTATATCTCTACTCTAACAACAAAATTAAATCAAAACTCGTCTTACCTTAATCGGAATATATTAAACCCAGTGAAAATGGATTTATCCTTGTATCGGATACTGTAATTCTTCTTTTTATACCATGAGGAATGCCAGGTCTCCACCGTGGTTCGGATTCCACGTTAAACTGTAGGTCCTTCATTTCATCTCACAATCACCCTACCATTACAACCCTACCATTACACATTAGCGTAAGTGCGTATAACCCGAACGGGTAGTAAGACGCGGTGCTAATAATAATAATAATAATAATTTTATACCATGACATACAAATTCCTCTCTAATAAACAAATTTAACTAAGCTAACGGAGTAGGGATGAGGAAGGTGAAATTTAGTGGACATGTACTATTCCTGAATCTACGTAGAGAAAGAGAGTAGAGAAAAAACACCTTTAGTACACCCAGCCTGAGTTTTGACCATGGCATTCATGTCACCGTTAAATCAGACTAAATGTGCTTGAAGTTTAGTTTGTGTGTCTACTGATTTGGATTATTTCAATATTAAAACGGATCATGTAAAAGTCTATAAAAATAATATTCTTAGACCTATTTAAAGTCGCAAATAAGGTCGTCTCTGGTTAGTTTTTTTACTCGTTTGACTCCGGTAAATTAATTTCACATAAATTATATAATCATAAATATTTAATATATATTCTCACCCTTCAAAACAAGGATTAGTGACTTATACTAAGAACTCGAGTTGAGACTTGTAGATATACCCGTATTGCCATGTAGTGAGGAATATAAAAACACACTAAAAATCCCTGTAATATAAGTAATATACACCTATCTGGGCTTAAAATCCCGGCCTCAGCTTGAAAAATTACTAATTTCAGTGTGAGTCTAACGCCTTAGATGATTAAGCTACATGTATGTGTGTGTGCTTATTATTGTTTCATTCATTTATCAATGCGATTTTTATTCTCGGGTTTTGTAAAATTTATCCATGACTATTTAAATAATATAGATTTTTTTTTCGGCCCATGATGATACTTTATCAAATATTTTGTGCCAAAAAAAACTGCCACATTTTAAAATACATTCACACTCAAACAGGATGGGAAAAAAGTTATGACAGTAATAAAATATACTGTACTTGTTTTATTTATTTCGTTAAAAAAATAATCATTTGCTAACAACAAATCATATAAATACCAGTTATATTTTGAAATGTAAACTTTTAACTTTTGGTTTCCACAAACATTTTTTGCGTGGGATGTAAATGATGTTCTATTCTCTTTATTTTATTGTTTATAATGAACTAGTTTAGAACATTTGCTTTGAACTTATTCCAACTCAAACAATTTTAAGCTAATGATATTATATAGGTAGGGATATAAATACTGCTCGTACGGGCAGAACGCTGACAAAGGCATCACTCTCGTCCTGTATTGTCTGTCAGTGACTGAGAGGTATAACTTTTAAAATTATTACATCAAACACCAAAGGCTTTTTCACACTGGGACACAAGTGTTTGACTTAAGTGGCTATCGCAAGCACTAATGGACACCGATGTCCGACACTTAATTGCCAACAAACTGAGTAGGATTTTATTAATTTTTTACTATATGAGATTGATTCAAGAGAAGAGGAAATATTGGTTAAAATGCTTCTAAGCAGAAAATGGAGAGGAGTGATGGGAAAAAGCTTACATGTATGTCTTCCTATACGTGATCGAGTGGATAAAGACGTGTTCTAAACACTATTAGATGATCTGAGGCGAATCAAGTGGCAGGACAACTTTCCACTTCACTTATAAAATATGTTGTGTTCATTATATCTAAACTTATGGATAGAAATATTTAAAAGCAGCAGTATTCTAGACAATAATTAAATTGACAACTGACTGAAGCGTATGACGCGAATAGGTAGTAAGACGCAGTGCTTAGATAAATAACCGATTGATTGCTGGTAGTCGGAGGAACTACACAAGGTACCGGCACTTATGTCCTATTGAAACTAATTTATTTTAAACAGTGACTCATCAGAAAACAGTGTACGTGTCCGACACATGTGTCCGAGTTCAGACACCGTCAAGACACTATGACCGGGCCCCACACGGCTGTCCCCCAGAGCGAAAATCTCCATTCGATTTCATGTATTTAAAGAATACGTGTGAAAAGGCTCAAAGGCTATTTACGGTTCACTCTTAAAAGTCGGCATTGAGAGGGTATCTTAGAGGAAATACACCCGTACTCTCTGAGAACAAATGGAAAAACCACAGTGATTTGTCACGTGTATAAAAACACTTTAATTAAACTCAATCTAGATTCAAACCTCAACATTTCTGTCATCATCAACCCATTATTTTCCAAAAAGGACACCTTAGAGACTTAGATTTTGTGACCACTAGTGTGATTACGGGGAGGTAGTGTTTATAATTTCGGGATTGGAACTTCTAGGGTGTTTTTCCTAAATAGTTTCTAATTATTTTGCCACCACTTCAAATGCGTGTACTTTTAATCTAAGTTTTACCTTACTAATTTCTACATTCATAGTGTATATATGAGGATATCCTGATAAGGAATCAAGTCATAGAGCTTGGGATAAATTAAGAAATGGGCAAATATTTTACCGGAGTTAAGGTGGAAAATCTCATCGCCCAAAGAAAATCTCCAAAATAATTGGTCAGGATTTGAACCATATGCATCCAAACCTACATAAATTAAAAATATTGAGCATTGGAGATTTTACAAATACTTCGGTTTGCTCTTCTCAAGCTTAAAAAGTTAATATGAGTATTTTCATTAAATAAGTGTTTGTTTGCTGACTTTGTTAATATCACAATGATACATTCTATTTTTATTTATTTAGGACAACGTCTTACTATCCGTTCAGGTTATACGCTCAAATAATAATTACGCTAATGGATTAGGAATCGGTGTGAATTAATTTAGAGGAAGTGAACCAGCATTTGCGTGGACGGCTAGTGGAAAACCATTTGGGAAAACCACCCCCAGTTCACCTGACCGAGATTCGAACCTCGATCTCCCCGTCCTCGGCAGTTTAACTCAACATGACTAGCGCATTAGCTAACTACGCTACCAAGGCGCGTCACAATAATTAAATTCAATAGATTTCTACACCTTTAAATATTTTCTTTGTCATTAAATTAGATTTGTCTTCCATTTCATAGTTCATGATACTTAAAGGAGACTTTGTGAACTGTCTAACTATATTACAACTCAACTTATCAACTAGCTTAATTATAGAATAAACGCAGCACCCTTTCCCCAAGCTCTTGATTCATCAATGTGAAAAGAGAAACACTAATTTCCTCCACTTAAATGTTTGGGTCAAGCCTTAAATATGTATTAACTTAGTCAAAAATACCATTTACATGTATATATATATATATATGAGTTTGTTTAATTTTAAGAAACGCTTGTAATTTTATAATTAGGTAACTCTCATTCCATATTTTATATTGTACAAAATGGGGTTATTCCTGATTCATGGTGTCAAAAAAGAACTATACCTGTAAAAAAACGTCAACGCTAAATTATGTATAAGTATTTACTAATTAGTTTTACAAAACATTAAATAAAGGATAAAGTCCGTGTGGAGGGAACCTAAAATATATTTTAGATATAGGTTAAGCGAAATTGTAGCTTTTTATTGTGGTTGCACTGGTTTCAGATTTCATTAAAATACCTGTTATGTTTGCCTACAATATAGCTTTGGTTTGGAAATTTCATATCGTTGAATAAACTAGCTGGTAGCAATGTTACTACCTTATACAACATTGAGGTCGTAAAATCAATACAGAATTCCACCTATGGCGATCAAATATATTGAAATCCTTTGATGGCCGCTAATATTACTTGTTACAAGAGCTATGGAATTTCACAAGTTGGTATTAGACGTTTTCACTACCTAGATTAAGTCATAAGTACGAGTTTCACTGACTTTGGATTAAGCTTGTTTCTTAGCTTCTAACCACACACATACACGCACTTGTGATTACAGGATCTAAGGCAAGTCTCGCAATAGACTAGCTTACCTGCGACGAGAAAGTCGAGGCACAAATTTCAGGCGCATTAATTATCAACTTTCCACACCAATAGTGTGCATTCCCTGTAAGTAGTCTCCCTAATTTCTATAACTTAAATTGACACGTTAGTGAATTTGGTGTTAAACGTATTTATTTAATATCAATTCAACAAATATCCACGATTGTGTGCATGCTTACTAAATATTATTCTTACGTAGTCTGGTTTACCTTTACATAAATGGTTTCTCACGCTTTATTCATGCAAACGTGGGTATATTTGATATGACTTAGTCTACCTCGGGGATTTTGAGATAAAGTACTCACTTCAGGACATGATTTTCGTGGGTTCAACCAGCCGATGTTGGCGGGTTTTTCCTTGAGCGATAAATATCCGTAGCACAACTTTATTCGTTTGTGAAGTAAAGCCGTCGGTCTCATTTCGATTGTGGCTTATAAAATCTCCCTGGAAGGTATGTGAAAATACCTTTCCCGACAAAATTGGTAGTCCCTTTCACTCTCACTCATAGAAATTCTCATGTACTTATGTAATCAGTCGGTCGAGAGAGAGAGAGAAAGCACGTTACATACCTCACATAAATAAAATAATATTCTGAATTACAACTTTCGTCTCCCTACCTCATTAAAGTGGTTAGATGCGCCTAGTACAGAAGGGAAAAAATTCTTGGTTGGGGGAAAATAATACACAATTTTCTAGCGGATAGGGTGACCTGGCGGTCTAGGGGTAAGGTGTCAGACTTCTATGCTGGCGGCCGGGGTTCAATCCTTGGTCCCGGCAAAGATTTATCTGATTACCAAACCCTTCCTTCACCTCCGACAAGACATCTTGTGAATGTGGGGAATGCCAGGCCTCCACCGTGGTTCGGATCCCACGTTAAACTGTAGGTCCTTCATTTCATCTCACAATCACCCTACCATTACACATTAGCGTAAGTGCGTATAACCCGAATGGGTAGTAAGACGTGGTGCTAATAATAATCTAACGGATAGCTTAGGGGCAGCTTATGAAAAATACAAAAGGGTTATAAGGATCTGTATCTAAATTTTATTTTTAAATTTAATATACTTTATATTTACTACGTTTTTTGAACTAATGTTTAATTCATAGTAAAACAAATAAAGTTATTTATAATTTTACTCATATAGTATATTTATTATATATGTTACTGGTATTGTGCAAATCTGGATAGTGTCAAGATTAGCCCGGAGATATTGATATTATCCAAGTGCATTAGATGAAGTCATAAATAGAAAGTAGTTTTATCAAATTTTCGACCTTACTTTAACCGTAGCATATATAAATTTATACACAGTATATTTCTACGGGTAAAGTTCGAACATAGATAAAGTCAATATTATCCATATAATGTTTAAATTATCCAAAATACGTGGATAATGTTAAAAGAGAGTTGATTAAATAATATTTTTCAAAATGTATCCGGTTAATATTGATATCATCCACTTGCACTTGAATAATGTCAAAATTTTAGGGTTGAGCTTAGGTTAATCAGGTTATATTAGGTTATTTTACGCTATGTTTGATTAGTTTAGCATAGTGGAAAAGAAATAATCAAAATGAGGCATTTAGAATGTTAGTGCATTGTTATGATTCAACTTTAGAGATATAAATGACGTTCTAAAATATAATCCGTATCCACACGTGCTTAGTTTTACAAATATTATTCAATGTTAGTCAAGTCTTGCTAGCTAATGTCGAGATTATCCATATAAGTTAGAAAATGAGATACATTATTTTCTATTTCTGACTTTATCCACTGCACTTGGTCAATGCTGACATCTCCCGGTTAATCTTGACATTATCCAGATTTCGCAAATTACGCGTAATATATATAAGCTTTATATATATATATATATATATATATATATATAAGCTATATATATACGTACGAAAGAGGTAAAGTTTCCCTCTATAAACATTTTCACAATGCCTCGTTGATAAAAGACAATGAGAAATGAATGTATTCAAGTATACGAGACTATGTGACAGAAACAATCAATGATTGACAAGTTGGTGTCAATACGTACCCCCACCTCTAAATACCCTTTTCAGCCCCTCTCTGCACATTTTATCTGTGCTTGGGTAAAGCATGGTTGGCTTGCAGCGTCCAGACCGGGACAATGTAGTTATTTACATATTATTCAAATTGTACAGCCGCGTTATTGTACATAAAAAAACAACTTTACTTTTTGTTTGAATGGACGTCAAATCTATTATCAATGTGAGCCTTCTGGTTTACACATTATTTTTACAAAAATATCCTTTCTATTTACATTTTAATTATCTTTTAAAAATAAGTTTATAGGTAGCACTTATAATCCCTTTCCTATTGCATATGTATGGAGACAGATATTATTAAGTATTTTTGTTTATCGGTATGTGCATGAAAGTTTTATAGCTACAAATTTTCATTTAATTTTGACAAGATTGTATAAAGAATGTTTGATGTAATTCTCGCTATTAATCTTTATCATAAAAAAATTCAATTATTTCGAATCATCCAGTAATATAATTGATTTATGTGAGTTTTGTACGGTATTATAATGTAATGCATATTGATGACTGTATTTTAATAATATAAACAGAGCTATGATTTTAATAAATTATTTGAAAATACATATAAAAAATTTCTTTTCATAGATTTAGACTAAATTTGATTGATTCATTTATTTCTTCTGACGTTGTTGCTGCATATCTGCCAAATTTTTCAAATTATTTATAATTATATATGAAAATATAAACACTTTTACGACTCTACAGTATATTTGTTAATTCTACGATATTTTGCAAGTTATATTCATCTTAAAATTTGCTATCTTTTTACCGTGTCACATAATATTATGTAATGTATGAACCATGCGCTTATGTGTTGTGTATTCACAAAGAAAATAAACGTCATAAACATTTTGTTAGTAACAATTTATTATTTTGCTGATTTTGGTAAGACGGAGAAAAGTAGATAATTCAAGTCAACTAATTGATATACTTATGCCTTATTTAGAAAAATGGAACAGTACCTTCTAAAATATGTTTAGGTTAAATTCGATAGTTTTATGAATTATACTATTGTTTGTAAATATGTATTCACATTTTTTTGTCTGTACATAGTTGGAAACCATATAATCATTTAGAAGTTAATTTTTGCACAGATGGTCTCAAATAAAATTGACGGGCTACTAAAAGTTATTAAAATCAAGGAATAAATCTATTGACTGTAAACAGGAACTTAACTGGTGTACAAATGTCTTTGTTATCTCTCTTTATTTAATGCGAAATATTTTTATTCAAACTATTATTATTATTGGTGGTTATAGAACGTGTGTTTATTTTATTGAGCTTGTGTGTGCAAAATGCTCTATGTTACGAGATAAAAATATTAGATAAAACATTAAAATCAAGTGTTAATTTCCCTGATAATAAATGTTTTCGTCTCCAGTAAAAAATTGTATATTTGACACAAATAATAATCTATAAGATTTAATATTTATATAGAAGTTTGTTGTGGCTTTCTTAAAGCACATGCTATCTATTACGTGGGCAATTTGTCATAATGGCCTGTCAGGAAGTGAAGGAGCGACTGAGAGAATAATTGTAAAGTATTGTTTAATGTTGTTTAATATTACAAGTATAGCTTGTACAGTATATAAAATTTATATAAATTTTGATTATAGTCGTGTATACATGAAGTAAATTGAGTTATAAAGAATGAATGCCATCAGTAACCAGCGATACAATCGGCGTGTCGGTGTTTGGTGCCCGGGAGGCTCACGCACTGTACTTACTGTACATATATTCCGTTCACGATAGGTTTTTACCTGGATGAAAGTTCGAAAATCATATTTTTAGGTTTTGGGTTGCCAACACCTGTAAAAGATCACAGTTTTGTTATAAATGTAAAGATCTTTAATTAACTGTTATATATTACATTTAAAATAACGTAAACTTAAATTTTATCATACTATTTAATTTTTTTAAATAATTTCTTTTTATCCAACTCGAAACAATATTTTAAACATAATTAAAAGTACTTATTTTTCGTTTTGGAACGTTACTGATTTTGTGTAATATATTGCACACATCAATATCTTTTAATACAGGCATCGTATTTACTTGGAAAAGAGAAAATTGTCATTTTTTTACATACAATAAATGATTTTATGATTATTTTATCGTATTTTGAAATAGTTAACTGAATAAAATATTGTCACCAACTACGTGTCTGCATCATTGTAAAAAACTTGTTTACCGTTATGTACAATCATATGGTTTAGATTCGTCAGTGGCTATTTTGAAGCTATGTTCGTTAGAAATTTTTGTGAAAGTGGTGTTAATATTTTTTTAAGGGGAATAAAACTATAAATAAACTTTGTGTCCGACCTCAAATAAATATATAAGTAATATTGGCCTAAATTACTGTGGTTAACTATCCCATTAATATATTACCATCTGTTTTCATTACGGTCATCCAAAATGATAGATCTCAGCTGTTGGCGTAGTGATATATTAGGGATTACTTCTTCTAGTAATATTTCGAGCTGTCATCCAGGTAAACTTAGCTCTTGAATGCCTTATACATACCTCCTATGGTCTTCGTACACGCTGGTGTATCGTGACTCTCTAACAATGTGTTTTGTAACATTATTCAAACTATGAATTTGTCATGACTCAAAGAGTCAGAGGAACTTCCCCTACACGGCAGATGAACTTATTTACGTTTCGTCTCGGTGAGTCAATCTTTATTTGTATCCACCAGGAGAAGGTATGCTAACCCTTTAATTATGACGTACGTCAGATCAATCAACGAGAGACAGAATGTCCTAGTAGAAAAACAAGTGCTGGAACTATCTTACTCAGTGATGATATAACTATGTACTAAACCGGCACGCTGCTAATATTTTTGAATTCAATGTGTAGGTTGGTGCCAATCGAGTATTGCTTCTTCAATGATTATTTTACACAATGCAATTATTTTTATAAAACAATAATAAAATACTTTATGTGTATTAACATACTTTTAAAATTTTCACAAATAGGGATTTATAACTTAATTAATTTTCACTTTAATATCAATTTTACACTGATGTTAATTTAGTAGACCTAGTTAAAGTAAAATAATTAAAATGGCATGGTCTTAGTACCACACAACTTACAAACTAGCCTTTCCCATCGCCCATACCGGTGGGCACATGGTGGTTACGTGGTTAGAAGATAGGGGCTTGAATAAAGGTCTGGTATACTTAAGTCATCTTATATTAAATATGTTCTCACTTTACCTCCCAGGAAATGTGAGAACACTTTATATAAATTCTACCGTCTTTATCCCTAACCAACTTGTGTATATATAATAAGAGCCCAGACTGATTGTGAAACACGAAACAAAGTTACAAGCCTAAATTGTACTGATTTATTTTTAATACACCTTTCTCATATTTTTTATTTGAAATAAATCATCCTTATCCTATGGCTTAAATTAGTGCAAGCGGGTAGCCCAAACGCACAGTAATATACGTAACAGTCAGTTATAATAAATATGTAGTTTTCACCCATACTGCCACTAACGCAAAGGCGTTGGTCTAGTCTTGTTTGTTACGCTGATAACGCAGAGGTTTGGGTTCATGTCTCAGCTAAATGTACTAGGGTGTTTATTACTGTTGTTTTTTACGACTCTCCCTCCACACAAATGTGGGTTAATTTCTTCTAAATTGGACCGTGATCGTCCCGACACCAATAGTGTGGACACGCAAATTGTCAGAATAGGTAATAGGACGTGGCGTATGAGATATTAAAAAAATAATATATTAAAATGTTGACGTGGTTAAGTTGGTTACGCATTCATCTCTAATCCATGTTACAGGAGTTTTATTCCAATATACTTCACTTGGTATGGTTTTTAACGTATAGATTTTCACCCCACGCCCCCCTCTAAATAAATGTCGGGACAGATCTTATAATTGTTTAGTCTCAGTATCCTTTCCACTTTAGATTAAGCTGTAAATAGCCTCGTGCAATTGGTAAGTTTGGCAACACAGTAGGGCTGGCATAGCCAGGGGTACAAAACATTCGATCGCTCAAGGCGGTAGATTCTGGCAGACGGACATAATTGTGTCCAGGATGTTCTATGGCTACCAGACAAACATATGTGCAGGTAGATCCAGAATTTCCATTTGGAAGTAATCAGTAAAGAACATCATAGTCAGACGGGCAGAATACTGGGCAACTACACACAGGTACTGAGTTTGTGAGACTTAACGATTTTATCTCCTACCATGCCTTTAGTTGTCTTTCATCTAAGATGTATGGCAGACCTCACAGATAACACCAAACTTTGGTAGAGAATAAATATCTAATCAGACGCCGCATCGTGTTGAGGTTTTTTGTGTTATATATTTATTTTTATAAAATAGTGGAACTGAGAGAAGTGAAATGGTTTTACCATATTCAAAAAATAAACATTTAAAAATTAATCAACCATTAAAATGAAGTGGTTTTCTTGGTTGAAGTAGAATGTGGTATCAAAAAACCCAGTTAATCGGCCGTGAGATTGACTTTTATGACTTACGTCTATCTCTCGCATCCCATGCTACCGTAGTTTGTTTTACCCAACCTCATTTGTCTGTCTACACAGGTCAGAGCATCATCTGTGTATGTGCTTAAATTTGTAAGGAAAATAAATTAATGTGTGTTCTTATAATGTATGACGGCAGGCGGTGATTGATTGTCTGGATTGGAATACAGCCAAATTATAAAATATTTTATAGAGTTTTTTATTTAATAAACAAGAGGGATAAATGAAGGTATAGAGTTTCTATGGTGTTCTTTTTCGCCGAATCTCATTGCTAGGGAGCGGATACTTTGACATCTAAAAATGTTTAAAATAAGCATCAAACATATGGGATTTAGGCAACAGAATTGACACTTAAGGGGGAAAATGCTCACAATAGGCAATGTAAAATTGATTTAACAACCTATTAATTTATTGACTACAGTGAACTCACATTGCTGTTTGTGTGTGTGTTTTTTAAGTACCCCGTCTCACTAGGCTACTCGTTCGAACTTTACTCATATGTTGTACCAATAACGTTAATACGTTAGGGGCTAGGTAGGTGAATCTTCAATTGCATGGAGGGAGAGTAAACAACTATTTTATTTTTAAAAAAAATCTTAATTACACTGGATCGAGATTCTAATCTCGATCACCCCCTCATCGACAGTTCAATCAACTACGAGTATGACGCCTGAATCCATTTGACCACTAAACCGGGTTACATGCTATTAATCACTGGACAATTTTCTAGATTTTTCAGTAGTCAAATGAGTTACATTCTCAAATGGAATGTTTTTTTTTTATAATTTGAAAAGCCGCTTTATACTCCACTCGGGATAAAATTTCAAATTTGCCATTTCTAAAAAAGTTGAACTTTTATCCTGCAAGGGTATGTTTTTTCCTTCCAAGATGTCTACCACTGCTTCCACTGTCATCCATCCAGTTTACGCTCATTATAAACTATTTAACACGTGTCAATTTTAAAACCTACTTCAAACAAATATGCCGCAACAGACAATTTCTAAGAAACTGCACTCTCTTTTTTAGCAGGAATTCCATACCATATGAAAAATAGGCCAAATCTGAAATAAGCACGTTAGGGTACTCATAAGATATGCAAAACCAACAGCATAGGCAGTTATAGGCATTATAAAATTAACATATTGTACTCATTATAACATGAAATGCATATATATATATATATATATATAAATCTATATATATCTCAACTATGTTTTACAATCAAGGAAAAGAAAAGGCAAATGGTTAGAATCCTGTCCCTACTTATTACCTATGTGGGTTATGTTAATATGTAATAATTACTAGTACTATTTAATAATGATAAAGGCGTAATTAGGAGAAAATGCAGCCACATTTGCGTAGAGGTAGAGTGAAAAAAAATATAGGGAGAATCACCTTAAATGCACCCAACCAGGATTCAAACCCCGATCTCCCCTCATCGGAAATACAGAATATAGCTAGAGTTACACACATTAGGGATAACCCAATCGAACACCGATGTGATTGATTTCGTAGTGCTAATATCAAGTAAAAAAAGAGAAGCGAATTGATATTTGTGTAGTGCTGAAAGATTAATTTGTAGAGCTTGTCATGCAGCACTAGTACCCTATTTGACTGAATATGGGGACAAGGATTGTATATTCAGACTGATAAACTGAGGTTAGTATCCCAATATTAGTGCTACTTTTAGTGACTTTCTTAATACCTTTTTTTTTACGGTCTTATTATCTTCCCTGGATATTCATATTTAGCCATATTAATGTGGTAGCGATGAACAAGGTAGAATTTAGAGAAAAAGCTTTCATTTTCTTGAAAGGAAAGTAGAAAACCTATCAATAAAAACAGACTCTTAGTACAACCGGAAATGTTTCGGACTATGATCTCGTCATCAGAATAAAACCAGATTGTTTGAGCTTGACATTGAATACATGTGCCCACCGATTCAGGGACAACTCACTTTCCCCTGCAATAAACATTTAATAACCATGTTTTGAAACAAATATATAAATCATTTTAATTTATGTTGACAATTGAAAAATATTTTTTTTTAATATTAAATTTTAATAAACGCTATATGACATTTTGAGTAAGACTGTACATATTTTTAATTTTTAAATGCCACCTGATTTTGATGCAAGCTTTTAAGTACTTTTTTTAGTTGAGCCAAATACATTCAATTCTAAAATTTACAAAAAATTATTTCATATAAAAGAAAAGAGAGGATTTTATCTAGCCTGCACTTTTTGATATATTTTCCATAATCCTGTGCTTGACATGAACATTACACCCCTAATGGATTTGCAGTGTTCAATTAATGCCGGGGCAAACATGAAAAGGGTTGATATTCTCGGACGTACGCATAATCCAAAGTAAAAAAATGAACTAAAACGTTTTTTAATAAATATATTAAATACGTTATGAAATAAAAAATCTAATACCAAGAGAGAAGGAAGCCTATATTGTTTATTGGTGGGTAAAAACTAATTAATCACCTTCGTTCATTATCTAATTGTCAATCTCTAGGGCCTATTTGACAAAATCTTTGATGACAATTAATGCAGTTTTTTTATAAGCATGTACACCCTACAACTGTTGTTGTTTATTTGAAAATATATTACTTTCAAAACAAATTTCAAAACGTCTTAACCTAAGGACTATGGATGATAAAAGGTTATGTAAAGCTTTTATTTATACAAGACATCATGCTGTCCATCCAAATATTAACATATTTATAGGGAGATGTGAGCTCGAATCCTAGTCAAGGATGGTAGTGAAACATGGTGTATAAAAATCTTCCACCACTTTGTAGGATTATAATAAGAATGACGATGAATTGAAAATATCAGATACTAACAATCATTAGTAGAGCTTGTTTTGTTTAGTTCTTCCTTGAAAGGCACCATTGCCATACAGAGTAATATTACAACTTTGTTCATAATTTACCTCTGAAAAGTGTTTGATGTGAATAATAAAAACAATACGATTTTTAAGAACAAAATTATTTAAGTGTAGTTTACTGATACGAAATTTGAAAATATAAAAGGTTATAAAATATGGCACCAATACTTTTAATAGTGTTCCAATATAAAATTAAATTAAAAGTATTTAAATACATATTATAAGCTTAGAAAGAGAATATTTAAGTAATAAAGATAAGATAGAATATAGAATGGTAAATAATATGTTGGTAAGTAAACTAACTAATCAACATTAGATCATAACTTTTTACTTTCTCGCTATCTTACAGGTAGATAAAGATTGATCGTTAAAAAATCAAACTAGAGATTTTGTTGAATTCCAACGTTTCATGCCCCTTCGAATCTGAAAAGTTGTTTTTGAATTTCCGTCTTTCTGTCGTCTATTTATTTTATTTTCATGTATTTGGGCCCCTCTAATTTTAGAGCTAAGGTTACAAATCTTATACATGAGCGTATAGCAATTTGATATTGTAGAGCAACGATAACAGCACCTATCATTGATTTACGATCATCTATCAAATGAGACAACCTATCAACGTTATCACCATCTCATTTTAATACATAAGAGATTATCAATTAAATGTGAATGATTTTGTGTGTCTGCGCAGAATGTTTTATAAAATGGAAGGATCGATGGTAAAATCAATGGATGGGTGAATTCATCTATGAGAATAATTGAATGTATGTGGACTATTGCAAAGAATGAAGTAGTATCGAAAGAGGAAAAGATGGCAGTATATAAATTACTTTTACATAAAAAATTTTTTATGGATATGAAGCGTGGGTTTGTCAGTAGAAACTCAGGAGAAAGGTGAATGCGTTTGAAATTAAATATCTAAGAAATGTATGTAGAACAACTCGTATGGATAGTCAGTAATGTATGGGTGCTGAAGGAATGGGGTTTGAAAGAGGATCCAATATGTAAATGGGAAAGAAGCGTGTTATTTTGGTTTGGGAATGTTGAGAGAATTAGTTTGGTTTGAGTCAAAAAGCAAATATACGATGTAAGAGTGTATGGATCAAAAGGAAGGGGTAGGCCATTTAAGACGTGTCTAAATGTTTTAGACTAATTTGTGAAAAAGAGAATATTAAGAGTTTTAAGAATAAAAGAGCATATATGAGCTGGTGTATGGATGTTGTTGAAACGAAGGGAATATGCAAGGATAGGTAAGTGTGGTGAAAGTGAGTTAGGATGGATTAAGTATGGTGTTGTTCTTTGAGCTATATGTATATTTTCTTGCCTACCACATATGGGATCGACGGGGTTAGATATATGTGTATGCATATGTGTGTGTATGTGTGTATAGATTATCAAGCGAGTCAGTAGAACATTGCTCACGGCGAATGACTACTGCACTAACAGTAAATGCCAGACGCTACTAAACGAAATCATCGACGAAAGAAATAGTGTCTTGCAAACTATGCATAAGTGTTTAATACCTGAAAGCACTATTTCGATCAAAACGCTTTTAAATAAACACTTAATGTGTTTGCTAATGCACTAAACCTAGTACAATATGCAACAAAGCTTTACACCCATAACAGAAGTACACTTTACGCACACACAATTTGTCTTCGATAATACCCACAACAATTTTGTTTTGATGAAATCTCGCAAGATGGAAATACATTGAATAATGGAATGACATCATGCTTCGGAATTACATCAGGCTTTATATCATCCCGCTATAAAAATCCAAAGCTAAGCAATTATGTAAAATTATCTCCAAGTCCTCTATATAGAAGATACATTTTCTAATTTTAATTTTTTAGATTCCAATTAAATCATCTGAATGAAACTTAGTACTAAGCCACAAGAGGAACTTTCTCTATAAAATAAAAATGAATAATCTAAATCGATATTATCTGGTAAAAAGTTATACTTGAACATACGTAAATATATATATATACTGGTCAAATTGAGAGCTTCCTCCTTTTATCGAAGTCAGTTAAACAAACCTATAGAGGGCTATTCAAGTCTCTAGATAAATAATTACATAGGTTGTAGTGGGTGACAATACAAGTATTTCCACGTAATGAGCTTTGGGTCGGTGATGTCAATGTGTGGCGTGATGAGACGTCAAAGTGGGTGCTGTTTAAGCCTGGGGGATCGGCAACACATGCAGCACTCAACTCAAACCAGCAAGGGCATACCCACCACCTCTTTCCCATATATACACGATGGTGCCTTATGGGTACCTGTTGTCAGGCAGTTATGTTCCTGTTACTATTCTTGATTAGATATACTCCACACTCCGCTGAAGATTAATGAGCTGACTACCCCCTTCCCTCCCAGAGGTGCATACAGACCCAACTATGATGTCTAGTAGTGCCACCATTCGGCATCGCCAAACCCAAGTCCATCGCGTGTAACTACTTGTATTGTCCCCCTTACAACCTATATAGTTTTTACCGGGAAATCGGAAAACTCTTATATAATTTATTAAAAATTGTTGTCAATGAGAGTATAATCGGAATGTGTAGTGAAACGCGGTGCTAAGAATAATAAAAAAAACTGGTCATATGACACTACATTAAAATATATTGCCTTGATTTATTAATCCATTACATTATCAATTCTGTTGACTGATTTTGCTAACTAGTTTAATCAACAAAAGATTAATGTTCACATTATATTCTTTATAATCTTCATTGAGTGTTTGTTTTTCAGAAGAACATTTATTTAAGAGTAATTTACTGATAAACCGATATTTGTAAACTTTACCATTAACTTTAATAAACTATAAGAGAAGGTATGTGTGATTAAGTTATACTTTTTTTTGTAGATATAAAGTTGTAAAAGGATTCACTGAAAACAAAACATAACAAACCTTAATAACTTTTTACCAAACGGGTAAAACAATGCCAGATAAATGAAAATATAGCTATTGAAAGGAATAAGATTTAAAAGTAACCTCTACTCTACACATAGTAAGAAGCAGCTGTGTAGGAAATGCTTTACTTAATTTAAGTGGCCCATTTATATCTGTAATTATCTTTACTAGTACAAAATCCTTTTTTTCTTACACCTTTAAGAGAGTTTTGCGAGATGTCTCGTCAAGAGCATATAAACAGTTTGATAACCAGTATCGTTTGTGAAAATTGTTGTCCTTTAAAATGTTATTTAGAAATTTGTAAGTGCGAATCTAGAGTACATTCCTTTTTGTATGTAGTTATTGCGTAATTTAAAACAAAATCTTTCACTTTTGACTGTTAATACTGATAACACTGGTTGGATAAGAGCTTTTCTCTTCACTGGTGCGTTTCAAGAAACACAAAAGTCTTAAAAGTATACCTATAATTCTTAGCTTGGTAGTCTAGTTTTGTCTGATTAATACTATTCCCAAATTATTTTTCAAAATAATAAAGCAATTGATACATATAATAGATTATTTACAAGATATCTATGTAAATAAAATGAAGATTTTGTTTGTCTGTCTCTCATAAGCATCGCGCGATATCTACCACACGTAGAAAGTATATTTTATTTTCTGTCTATTTGAAGTAAAGCACCTGTTACATACACAACTAAGAATGGGTCACTTACTCCCCGAATTTCAATAAAACGTTGGTAAACTGATAGCTCACATAATTTATTACAATATTTAAAAAAAAATTTAATGATTCGCAACACAATACTCAACCTGACTGTCCACATATTTACATTAATATGGTAGAGATGAGGAAGATAACATTTAGAGAGCGCTTAGCCACAATTTTCATGTAGATATAATGCGAAAATATTTAAGGGAAAAAGTAGATCTCGATGCTCTTGAGGTAAAGTTCTCGCTTCATAAATCGATGTTCGTGGGTTCAAACCCAACCAGGTTCGACGGACTTTAATTGAGTGATAAGAATCCGTAGCACAATTTATTTCGGAGGGGAAGTAAAGCCGTCAGTCCCATTTCAATTTTAGCATGTAAAAGAGCACTGGAAGGTATGAGAAAATATATTTCCTGGTTAAGTAGGTAGGCCCTTTCACTCTCGCTCATAGAAATTGTGTGTGATCTAGTCAGTCGGTTGAGAAAGGATGTGTTAAATACTTCAAATAAATAACAAAAAATTAATGGAGGAAAAAAAGCCTCAGTACACACCTATAATATTTGAGCATGAGGTCTTTGAACAAGTACCCACCCATAAGGCTAATTCCGAAATTAAAAACCTACTTTCATGACGAACCCAACAAATATCACCTCAGGATTTAAAAAAAATGCAACTACATGAGAAATTTTTTCGTGTGTAGTTTTTTTCCCCATCCCTTTCGGTCTCTGATTTAAATCTAGTATATACTCCATTGTATGGACCCTCAGATTTAAAAATAAAACTCCTGCAATTGTAATTACAAGTTCCCCCCCTCCCCCATCCTCTTCTTTCCGCAAGTTGATGACAGTTAAATCAATGAACTGTCTGACGAGGAGAACAGAACTTGTTCTATCCGAAAAGGGTTGTAAATGGGGAGGGGGGCGTTGTGTTCCTGACAGGGGTGGGTAGTGAGCTCTATTTTGATCAAGGGCTGTTGATCCCATGGTTAGTATACCTCAAATTATATAAAAACAATGATTGTTTTTATCTAAACCCCAACTCCACATTTCCATTATATAGTATGTATGTTTTACACAATATATTTTGTTACTTTTTCTCGACACCTCGGATCGAAATTATTGTGATCATCAATTACCCCAGCTGGGTATGAACCCACTGGCATCAAAGTTTGAGGCAAACACTTTACCCCAAGACCACAGAGTTCATCTACCCTAATAGCCTTGTTTTTTTTAACATGGGGCAGAATCTTTTATTTTACGTGATCCATGTCTCACAACCGATCTGGGCTATCCGGATGTTTACACTTGTAGAGTAGGGATGAGGATGATAGAATTTAGATAAAATGCACTCGCATTTTAGGAAGGACAAAAACCTCTATATACACGGATGGGACTTGAAACACAACCTCCTTCATCGCTGGAAAACTGAACAAGGTGAGATTGCCCCTTTGTCAACGCATCTACTAATGTGCGCGTGAAGACTGGTGTAGTTCCTCCTCTTAATGAACATTATAATGATTTTCCTATCTAAATTATTTTATCAACAATTATATTTTAGCCGTAATAATAGAATAATCACTAGTACACTCTCATAGTTGTACATAACGATAAAAGAGTAATTAAAAACTATCTTAGGAGGGTTGTCCACAGGAACGCTGTTACTCTTTCTAGATGTCAAGAAATCCTGAGCTATTTAAGAATGGCTTTGTTATGAAAAAACAAAAAGCTGTTCACACAAAATTGGAGATGGAAGCTATCAACACGTCTCAATTGGATTAAAAACCTCATAGTTTAAATTTCATGACTAAAAAATTAATAAAAATCTAATTTCAGCACATTTTCAACGATATTTCACGAGAAATCGAAACCCAGACGAATGAACTAGATGCCGTGTGTTATATGAAATTCTCTTAGTGGTTCTCTCCTATTTTATTTTTATATCGTGGGTACATTTCTCCTAGTATTCCCTGCTCATCCCTACCCTTTATTAATAACTCTTGTTTTGGATGAACAAGTTAAAAGGGAATTTAAAAGTTTACTTACAATATACTTTGGATATCAACTTTGGCTGAATGGTACGGTGGGCATTTATGCCTGGCGGGGAGTATTAAAGTTGTTTATACTTAATGGTTTTCCACTTTCCCCCCACATATTTTAAATTCTAACTTATTATATCTGCCCTTAATTAAACATAGCTTTTCCTAAGTATAGGCGTATTGAAACGACTTTTTTTGTTTGGGGATGGTGAGATATATATTTCAAATCAGTTACTTTAATATTAGAATTAATACATTTCGTGTGAAGTGGTATTGAAAATAAGGATTTTATTATATGATTTAATTTAAAATACAAGCTTTTTAATCCTATCGTGATGCGTTGATATCTTTCACCTCCATATTGGTTCGAAATATATTTTTAAAATAACAAACCATATTTTGAATACATTGGGACTTGCAGTTTTACGAACTGTAAAACCGTAAAAATACTTTCACTCCATCCAGTTGCATCTTAAGATGAGATTGGAGTTAACTTTAAATAAGGTCCACATTTTTACAGTCCTTAGAGAAAATAACATTTTCAGCTAAAATCAATAAAATATCGCTTTAGTAGATCAGTTTTGGTATAAATTTTCACATAATACAAATCTGAATAGTAATTTTACATTTTTTTATGCTTTAGCTCAGTCAGTAACGTGTCTGTCTACTGAGCTAAGGGTCCTAGGTTCGATTCCCAGCATGGCCGAAAAATTTATCATTGGTGAAACATGGGTCTACTCTTTCACATTGATAAATTAATGGCTGGGGACTGGATGCTGTACCTGTTCTAGTCTTAAGTTATATTATAAGGAATATGAAGCTACGACAGGCCTAGCAAGACGGTAGTGTAAAATATATGGATGAATAAAAAATTGACCCAGGCCACAGGCTGGAAATAATAATGGATGTAATGTAATTAATGTAGATAATTATTTTACATTTATCATAAGTGAAGTGGCATTTGGATGGAAACTTTTAAAATTGAAATTAAATCTGCCTTTAAAATTCAATATTTTCATGACAAATATACGAGTAAAATAACTTTTACGATTACGATTTGACGAAAACAAAACAAAACTTATTTGATGAAACAATACATTTATTTATTTCAACCAAAATTTAGTTTTGCTATAAATACCACAATATAAAAGTTTATCATAGCTCACGGCTACCTCAATATTCCACCTTGCAGGTAAACCTAATTCTCCACCCCCTCCGTGAATNGCATACCATCCCCAAAGAGAATTTCTCTTACACATTCCCTCCCTCTCTGCCCCTAAATCTATCAACGAGCTGCCACAATAGCTTTGCTTTGGACAAGCAATAGGCGGGAGGCTCTTTTGACGGAGGACATTGAATCGAGAACCAGTTGTGTAGGAGAAGGACGCGAGCGTTTTAAAGGACGGGGGACAAAGCGACATCCTATTTCATGGAGCGAGCGAGCTTGGAGTTTCAGACTGCCGCCATTCCCGACCCTATTAGCGCCACACATGTCTAATTGAAAATATCCCCTTTGATAGAGGAGAGGAAATCGTTAGGGGATCTAATCATTAAGAAAAACATCATATGTGTAACAACGATGTGATTTTAAAATGTTAGGGTGTTATACTATATTTTTACCTGGAGGTTTTTAACGTTTCTTTTCTAACCACACGATAATAGGTTAAACACTAGCCCTGGTTCCTGGATATGATTCACTTATTGGTCAATTTTCATAGGAAGTTTTTTTTTTAGAAAATACAAAATAGTTCCGCAGCAATTACTCACATGTTACTATTTTAAGATTGTTATTATGTATACAGTAGGTATCAAGATTGAAAGCTTCAGATCACGTGACGAATACGTGAAAGCAGACCTAATAGTTGTTCTAGCTGTTAGTTAAGAATGACACGTCCTATGAAAATAGAACTGTATTAGGCCAAACTTATTTAGAAAGTGTAAATATATTTGTTCCCACGCATAACAATACCAGCGTTCCATAGAATTTTTGTTAGCATTTTCATCAGTCTATATAATAATAATCATGTAACTATTTGTTTTAACTAAGAGATTCTTTAATTTACGTCTCCATTTATTAACCAAGCAATTCACCCCCATTCTTGTACACACAGTCTGGGGCGTATGTATGATAATATTATGGACTACCCGCATCTTTTGGAACGTGGATTAAGGTTTAAGGATCAAATGGCCTGGTTTGCCAATGGAAAGAAGGTAGGAGGTTTGAGTCCCAGTCGGGTGAACAAAAAATGTTTTTTATTAAATGGCTTCCTAATTTATATCTATTTAAATATTGGTAGATTTTCTCGAAAATTCTACTTTGCCCCTGACTCATTATTGTGGGTGTATTTATGGTAGAATGTAGAAATGCGGGAAAAGGTCAGTGTTTATCAATTTTTTGTATCATCACTTTTTTTTACCAAAATAAATAAAATATTGTTCCAGTAGAAACAGAAGAGTTTAATTTCATCACATTGTGATATCAACAGTTGTTGAATATCTGTCATAAGCATAGCAGCATTAGACGATAAACCTTTTAAATTAAGAGAACAGGATACCATTGACAGATATTCAAGAACTGATGAGGTCACCATGTGAAGAAAATTAAACATACTCTTTCTACTGGAACAATAAATATTTTTATTTATTTTTGTCTAAAAAGTGTTGATATAAAAACTGACCTTTTCTTGCGACCCTTACCCTCCCACCTTAAGTGCTGACCATCCAAACCTCGCATCAAAATAAATATTTGAAATGTGGCTCATATTGAAAAGCTCATTCTTTATGGTGGTAAACATGTTATGACATTTTTGCACGGTGGCCCTCCACCACCATATGAGAGCTTAGTTCATGCCGATAGCCATTTCATTGTAAAGAGAGTCTATTCAATTAAACGGCCTGTCCGAGTTTAATTCCATTACAGAATGAGCACAAGTAGGATGTCATTGAATTTGTGAGGGAGGTAAAAAGGATTTTCCCGGATGTCGACATATGATAAACAGGCACTGCTGTTCCCGTTTTGACTTGGGATCTAGGTAGTTCTGTTTCAATATTTCAGTATTTAGACCACCCTTAGTTTGGTCTTCAGAAGGTTTATTTGGGGAGAAGCTTTTGTGAAAGAAGGTTTCAGTTTGTAGGATCACAGCTCAATTTAGCTGTAAGGATTAAACCTCTTCATTCCTAGTCTAATCTGGATAATCTCTTGACAATGGTATCGCTTTGTTACATTAATCCCAGATTGGCAGGTTTGGTTGTCGATTTGTGAGGCTCATTGCTAGTGTACTGGCTATTAGTGACGTAACCTAAGTTAGCTGAAGGACCACACTCATAAACTCACATTAGATCCGACAATGATTGTGTCTATCATCACAGTGCACAAGAACACGAGTTAGAAACATAGCATCACACGATATCTAGCTCACAAATTTCCTTTACTTAATTCAATTTTTTCTTTCACAATCAAGAAATACAATCTATGACAGCAAATCAGAACTCTTTTTAGGTGTTAACGAGCCAGCTACCTCCCTCACTCCCCCCCCCCCCCCCCCCCC
>CABFVZ010000032.1:626129-656893 GCA_902151445.1 Timema monikensis
CCCCCCCCCCCCTACACACACACAAAAATAATTTCTGACATTCAGAGTGGGTGGAGAAGCATAAAAGGGGGAGGCAGAGAGAGAGATATTAAGGACAATTTAAAACTACCAGACCCCATGAATTTAAGTTTTAATTCACTGGAGAAGAGAGAAAAATATCAGTTGATGAGGGTATATTTACTAGTCTACCGGGACCATCAGATCAAATGGCAAGACAAGGAGAGTTAGGTCAGCACTGGCCTTGCTCAACTGGAAGCGCTGGATCGGTGTCATCCCTGATGAATTGGAAGTTTCACTCATAATTTTAGTTAAAAACTTACTAGAAACCTTAATTTGAGTTCACAATTGAAAAATTAAGAGTTATTAGAAAAAAAAATTTGTGTGCTTAGTAAATGAAATAATACTCTATTGTATAAATGTTAACAATGTGAAAAAGTGCTATAGGTACTTCATACTGCAAATTTGACTAGATTTTATATTTTTAAATATTGATTAATGGTAAGCTTTTTTTCAAACAACCTAAATGTTTCTCTGTTAAATTGAATTTATCTATTTTCAATGATGCATCTTTATAATTAAATTAAATTAAGATAATACTTATACATATTATACTTTTTTTAAATACTTGCATTAAAATAATTCGACACTTTTATAGTATAGGCCTAGGCGGGTATTTTTGGAACGTGAGAAAAGATAAAGGTTTTTAAAGTTTTTATATGGAGATATTTTTGGTCCAAATAAATAAAATATTATTTCAGAAGAAGTAAAGTGTATAATTTTCTTCACATATTTAACCCCAACATTTCTTGAATATCTTTCAAAGGTGTCCAGAAATTTAATGACATATTTTCCTCTTTATTTAATAAAAACTAATGTCACTATGCTCATGACAGATATTTAATAATTCCCCATTAGAGGATTCTGCTGCCAGAATCCATAATTGGCGAGGCCTTTTGTGTTAAGTTATCCAATTGAGAAGAATTAAATTTCAAACAATCTTATTATGCTATGTGTACAACCCACACGTATATGTCTTTGTTCTTAATTTATTGATCATGGTACCAACCTTACAGAGGACACCAATCAGGAGACTAAACGTGATAACCTCGATATCCCTAACACGGATAGGAGAGCACAGGAGGCTATTAGGTGACTTATTGAATTAAAAGCTTCAGACACGTGTTTAGTCAACGTGATCTTCTATCTTATTTCTTTTATTCTCGTGATCTCTCTCGCCTTACTGTTTGCTCGTTATTTTTAAAGTCACAGTGATAGTAGCGGAATGTATTGTGGCTAAGTGGGGATTGATGGTTTCGTCTTTCAGCAAAATGGAATGGTGGCTATATTAGGAATTTGGTGGAAAAGGACTTTACGAAAGTACCAACAGGATTTTTACCGTCAACCCTGATGACAATTTAACACTTTTATTATTGTTATTTTATAATAACAGAATACATAGAAGTATTTTAAGTAACTTGTGTAACTCTCAGAAGATATTTCCCAACAAACTTCTTTACTTTACAACCATTACTATTTCCAGTCTGTGGCCTGGGTCAGTTTTTTATTCAAGCCTATTTATTTTCCACTACCGGCTGGCTAGGCCTGCCCTATTTTTATATGCCTTATAATCTATATTAAGACTAGGACAGGCACAACATACAGTCCCCAGCAGTTAGTTCATCACTGTGAAAGGGTACACCCCCATTTCACCAATGATAAATTTTTCTGCTATGCTGGGAATCGAACCCGGAAACCTTAGCTCAGTAGACAGACATTTAACCAAGTGAGCTAATGTGTCGGATCCACCAAATTCCTATTATACAAATTAATAAGAGGGGAATGAAAGGGATATATAAAGAGGATTTAGATATAAGAGGGTTAAAAGTGATTGGTTGGGGCTTTAATTTAAATGATATTGACACTGTTATAAGTGTGCTTCAGAAAAGTGTGATTCTAAAATATTTTTACTTATATTTTGGAATACACTTTTCTGTTGATTTTTATTCATTAATACGTTAAGCTAAATGAATATTGCTAAGTTGATTTAAGTAGTGTAAGAATAGGACAGGAAAATCACTGGGATAGATCACGTGCAGTAAACAAAACACCAGCTGAGATTCGAACCTCTACCCTCCTCTTCCACCAGTACTCCAGAATGTCAATAAACTGATGCCTTAGACCACGATACAACTGGTGAGGGTTTGTATTCTGGTTCTTAGTCTGAGCTATTTGTCTACCAATATCCTTTTAATTTTATATACCTCAAATTTCACATTAGTTACTATATTTTAAATATCTAACAACCCTAAAATATTTAAGTGTCGTTAATGAGAATAACCTGTAAAGGGATTGAATGAGATCAAGAGTTGTGAAGCTGAAAATATATATTCTTGAATATAGAACTGAAGAGGGGGAAAAAAACGTTTTAATGATGTCTAGAGTGTTGCGAAATATTTTCTTTTCAATTTAAATATAATTAGTCTTAGAGCGTTAAGGGTACTTCTTTTCTCTCCTTTTTTATATATTGAATTTATTTATTGTTTATATTATTAACTTAAGAGTTTAATTTGGCTATTGTATAAATATATAGCCAATTAGTATAGTAGTGTATATACTAAATATTAAGTTTGTGCATAGTATTAAGTTTAAGTTTGTAGGTAGTGTTTAAATATATCTGAATGTTGAGGAGCTCCAGGTTAATTGGTCTACTACTAATAATAACACGTTAGTTAATTAGGGTTAATTTTCAATCTAGGTTGGGTTTCAAGTCTATTTTATAAGAAACCTTCTTAGAACCTGGTAGACATGGTGTTTAATTCAAAGCAGATAATTGATATTTACGTAACTGAAACTCCAATTTCTAGTAGAAACCCATTATGTAATATAATATATATATATATACAACAACGTAATAATTACATTTTAACAGGGTATGGTCACTAGTATTTTAAGTTTGCCCTTTGGCCTACGTCAGGGTTGGCGTACCTATGGCACTCGTGCCAAACCTGGCTAGCAATAAATTATTCTTGTTTCGCAGTTTTCACTGCTGTCCAACGTGTTTTGTTTCTGGAAAAATGTAATATATAATTAAGTATCTCTTTCTGCCTTACTGAATATAATATATATATATATATATACTATATATATAAAAATATATATATACTATATATATAAAAATATATATATACTATATATATAAAAATATATATATACTATATATATAAAAAAATATATATACTATATAAAAATATATATATTATATATATAAAAATATATATACTATATATAAAAATATATATAAAAAATATATATACTATATATATAAAAATATATATACTATATATATAAAAATATATATACTATATATAAAAATATATATATATAATATATATATAAAAATATATATATACTATATATATAAAAATATATACTATATATATATAAAATTATCATCAATACCAAACGATGATGCAATGGAATATTTTTAGACAAACCAGTGGGCCTATTCCCGAGATGTTTCGAGTTTATTCCCTTGCGAGATCGGGCGTTCACGTGACACAATATAGAAACCTTTTTTATTTAGCTATTCTTGAAAAAAAGAAATTCGTTACGGATTGAGATTTTTTCTTTCGGATAGCTCTCACTGTGGTTCCACCTCTAGTAACCGTCAATCTTGCATCAGAATAGTTCGGAATTCTTTGTTGTTGTACAAAATGTAAAATGGTGGAAGCATGGATTTGATATTAAACTTTTTTTCTTCACATATAGGAGAAAATAACAACTGACGATATACCCAATGAATATATTTCGAAACAAGTGGCAAACACTCTTATTATATTTATTGTAAATTAGATAATTTTAATAAACATTTTGTAGCATATTCATTTATCCGATCAAACAAGATATATATTTGATCTATATACATCCGATATCTCTCTCTCTCTCTCTCTCTATATATATATATATATATATATGCATTATTTACTCCAATATAGTGGCAATTAAATTTTTTTTTAATTCAAATAAAATGCTTTACCTTTCTCTGCGGTTTGGCTCAACTAATAAACTGAGATGTATTTGTTTTTACAAATCATATTAAATTAATCAATTAATGTTCATCACCTAACGGTTAAAAAGAGAGTGAATTTAACTACAATTTCAATCAAATTTAAAAAAATCCTACGCATCTATTATTGTTTATTATTGTAATAAAGTAATTTTTCTCTTGATAAATTATAGCTATAAATATCATATAATTTCTAAAACTTGTTATTTACAACAATCCATAAACATTTCACAAACATGTCCCTCTATTATTATTTGATGATTTTATTATATAAACATTAATAATGATTATCCAAATGCTAATAGTCAATTTAACTAATAAAAATTAGCATGGAGACAAAAAATAGCTTTTGGAAAATCTATCTATATACTCGGCAAGCATTCTCAAAATGGATCTCCAAGCTTGATCCAGGACATAAGTATCCAACATTTTTTTAAACCCTCTGAACACATTCTTAAACTCTACGATACCTCGGTAATGCCTCTCCTCTGCCCTTAAGAAACAGTTACATTTTAATTACAATAAATCACACTAAATCAATAGTTATTTTTATTTTACAAAAATCTATAACCTTTCGCGTCAACTTTGGCGTTAATCACATTTTTAAATAACAAACAACTCTCCAAATACGTAAATTTCTAGACATCCACTACTCGTTAATATCTTCTTAAAACACACTCAATTCATGGAAGTCATTATAGAATGACCGGGAAGGGGACATTAAAAATCATACGTGTTTGTGTCACTTGATTCGTGTCAAAATAGAGGGGAAATATATTAACATATCCATCGAGTGTTGAAAACATTACATTCAATTTTTTTGTAAAAAATAAATTTCAGCTAAAGATAAAATGAGTTTATTTCTAAACACGTTTCACGGTGAGATCAAAGAACGTTGTTAGTAGAATATATTTAGCCTTGCTCAAACAAATAAAGCAATTTTAATAGGGTCACCCTATTCGGTGCTTGAATGGTCTAAGAAGATACTTCAAGTTGCGCAGAACAGACAACGCCAACGGGGATAAAACCTTGTTATTGGCTTAGAGCTCGTCACGTGATCACTTTTCTGTTCCATGCTTGTTTTTTGGGCAAAAGTGTGAATCCGTATCATTCCCGCAATATAATGGACAACCGATGATTAGGAGAGAGGGGCTCTAATCCTGAAAGGGTGTACTTAAGTTGAATTTTATTTAATGGTTTTCCACTATTCCTCCACACAAATGCAGGTACACTCCACTTAAATTCAATCATATTCGTATCTAATATATTATACGTAATTAGTATATGTGTCTATAGCTCGAACTGGTAGTTAAACGCGGTGACAAAAAAGGGCTAAAACAATCCATTTTAATATGATGAAGATTGTTTTACTGGTTTGGAAACTTCACAACTGTCATTTCAACAAGAATTACTTCAGTGTGACATTTTCCCTCAAGTGGGCGGTACCCTTAAGCTTTCCTGAGCTAGCCTATCATTGTCTAACTTTCTCGTCAGTATATTTGGAGAAGACTTCATGGCGGGAAAGTTAGATGATCGCCGGAGCCTAGCAGGCGGAAGTGTTTCCTTCCACTTTAAGTATGCTCAACTCGAACGATAACTATCGACCCATCACGACAATCGATACCTTACCCGTAATCTAATCTTGCGCTTGGAAGGAAACCTTTTATACAGAGCAAATGGATCGGCTAGTGTAGGGGGAATGGATGTATGTGTGTGTTTGTGTTGTATGAGGAGGAGCTTCTATAGAAACAATTACGACACTATCGTAAAAAAAAAGTTGCAAATTTGATGTTTTTGTTTATTTATTTTTCAATTTTTAAATATTCACGTTAAAATACATTCTATTGATAGCTTTATATAAAAGGTTCAGGATGGTAGTTTATAGGATGTTTACTCGCATTAGCGCTTAAAGAGGGTGGGAAAGTCACATTTGAAAAATCCCCTCAGAGCACCCAACCGAGATTAAAATAAAGACCCAACCTATTCCCAAACACGCTGACTTTATGCAATGCTAGTTTAATACACTATATTAATATTGTATGTATCCTACATTCTTTCTACTACCCGCATAATTTCACTAAAGGGATTTGAGTGAGGGAGGTAGAATTTATATTAAATGTTCTCGTATTTCTGGGGAATAAGAGTGGTAAATGATTCAGGTAAAACACATTACTATTCATATGGGGTTCTAACTCAAGCCACACAATCAAAACCAACCAATCTATATAATTATAGACTAGACTAACATCTTTGTCCACGTTCTCCCAGTACAAGTATTGGTTTTTGGTTTGCGCATCATATTATACCTCTCAAACAATTATGACCTAATTTGTTACGATTGGACCATTAATGAAAAGTTTTTCACAAAAATATCAAATTTAATAATTTCACTAAAAAATATATATAAATACATCTCGTATAGTCTGGTGAGGAGGATTTCGATAAATTAATTTCCCATCTCCAGATTTTTTTTTTTTGTTCTTAACCTTTTTTCTATCCACTAGGGATATAATAATACTTGCACTTATAGATTAGGAATGAGTAAAGTAGAATTTAAAGTATAATAATATTAATATTTAGCACCGCGTCTTACTACCCGTTCGGGTTATACGCTTTAAGTACTAATTACGCTAATGGATTAGGAATTGGGAAGGTTGAATTAAAGGAAGTGAACCCGCATTTGCGTGGAAGGAGAGTGGAAAACCATTTAGGAAAAACCACCCCAGTTCACCCGACCGAGATTCGAACCTCGATCTCCCCGTCCTCAGCAATCGAACTCAACACGACAAGCGCGTTAGCCAACTACGCCACTGAGGCGGGTAATTTAAAGTAAATATACCCTCATTTACGTGGATAGTAAGTGGGAAACCGTTTACGAAATAGCACCCTCAGTATACTCAACCAAAATTGTAGCTCTAATCTCTGCGTTATCTGCAGTCCAGTTTATAGTGAGAGTGATGCCTCAGATACCACCGAAGTGGGTCCTGCTCCCCCGGATATAAAATAGAAAACACTCTGTCAAAGAAACAATCCTAGTAATCCCTTTCAGGGGTCGAATCAAGCTTATCGGGAAAATGTCAAGCACACTTAACAATAGGTACCGGTTTCAATATGCTGAATATTTACTCTACTAGAACCAAACGATTCAAATCCACCCTTTTCTATTGAAGTACTCGTCGACAAATACAGAAAAGGTGGGTGGTGGTAGGGTAGGTTCTGGCATTATTGTGAAAAGCCCTCTCCATTAGGTTAATAAATGGTTGACCTGTTAAATTTGGATCCATAAAGGCTTTTTTTTTTTATTGTGAGAGTCTTGACAAATTGATTTATTTCAAATACCATCGGTATCGTGGTCTCTTTGTGTTGAGGTGAAAGGAGGATGGGAGTAACGGTGGCTCAGTCGATAAAATATGGATGTGTTCCCTTCAACCCACATTACCCTTGATAAAGAAATATGTAAGTCTTCTACATCTTGGTGTGTCACGCACGAGATTATGCTTACAACAAGAGGTATTTTGATTAAAGAACTGCACAGCGCTAAACGTTTTATAGTCCAGGGGACCCACCTCGGTGGCGTAATTAGCTAATGTTCTAGTTTCATGTTGAGCTAGACTGCCGAGGATGGGTAGATCGAGGTTCGAATCTCACTCGGGTGAACTGGGGTGTTTTTTACTAAATGGTTTTTACACTCTCCCTCCACGGAAATTCGGGTTCACTTTCTTTATATTCAACCTTCCCAATTCATAGCTCATTAGCGCAATTAGTACTTAAGTGTATAACCCGAATGGGTAGTAGAACGCAGTGCTAAATAATAATAATAATAATAATATAGTTCGGAAGGGGCCAGCCAATAAATGTAAGACAAACGTTTTCTGTAGTTCTTTAATTTTAATTTTTAAGTGTCTTTATTGATATAAGCTCTATTTTTAGATACATTTAATAAGTTAAATTTAATCACGTGGACATATTATTTAAAAAATGGCCAAATTTATTTTTTAAGAACTTCCGCGGATAAAACTGAGTTCCCTTCCATATATTTATTCTGTAAATATTAAAATTATTTATAGAACAGCTTGTCCCAAGGTCATATTTAATACTAGTGTTTAAAAATTTAGTTTTAATTTTATTTATTGAAGGTTAAATTTGTTTGTAAGTTATGGACAAATAACTATAAAATTTTCTTTCGACAAATACGTTAATTATTTGGTTAGGAATTGAGAAGGTTTAATCTAGAGGAAGTGAACCCGCATCTGCGTGGAGTAAGAGTGGAAAGCCATTTAAGGAAAACCACCCGCAAGTTTTCCGAACGAGATTTGAACTTCGATCTTCCCATCCTCGGCAGCTTATATAACACGAAAATATCACCTTATATAACTAACTACGCCATCGAGGCGGGTGTGACTTAGTTAGTTAATGCCCTGGCAACTTTTATTATCATCTCCACAGACATTCGGTATCTAATAAAAAAAAGTTGAAAGGAATCCAATAGACTTTTGGTTGAGAGGAAACCATGAGAAGTATAGGAAGTAAAATATGACGAACTGACTTGGATTGCAAGAAAGAAAGAAAGAAGAAAGATGGAATGGAGATGTGTTCATCGGAGTACGCGATAAGAAAGAAGAAAATATCCGGTCGAGTATGAGGGAAAGACCACGTGACCTGAAATGAACCACTCCTACCAACTTGGTGGGGAGGAATTTATCTTTAGACGTGAGGAAATAAAAGGTGTTGGACAACAACCTAACAAAAAAAAAGTATTAGTGTAAACCGATGAAAACAAAACATAAAATATTTGATTTTGCATCACCCGCCTGGGATACATACCCGCATATGTTCATTGTTGTATGTATTTCCTTTAAATAATTATATCTCCCTATTGTAAATCCCATTAGAGCAAATATTAAGATAGTCCAGACTAATAATATCACGCACAGCTCTGAAAAAAAAAAAGACTCCTGTTAAAATGGATGTTGAGAGAGAGAAATTCATTTTAAGTTACCACGATCATCACAAGTGCTATTTATTTATTTGAAATATTTAACGTACACTTTCTTAATCGGCTGATTATATCAGCACATATGAATGTCTCTGAGTGAGAGTGAAAGTTACTACCAATGTTGCCGGGAAAGGTATTTTCACCCGCCTTCCAGGGTTCTTTTACATGTCACAATCGACAAGGGACCAACGGTTTTATTTACCCTCCAAAGAAAGTTGTGATACGAATTGTTATCGTTCAAGAAACATCCATTGACACTCTCTGTGTTTGAACCTATGAACGTTGGACTCTTGAGGAGAAAACTTTACCACAATACCAGCAAGGTTGACATCACAAGTGTTACTGATAGTTTAGTCCACTGGGTAAGGACTAGGAAGAATATTAAGAAGACATTCACTTGTATCAGCTTGCAGAAAGAATGGTGAAACCACAGTTGTTTTATTATTAGAGCATTCAAAAAAAGTTACTAACGACTTAATATTAGTAATAGATATTGGAAGGGTAGTTTTTAGGTAATACGCCCGCAATGGCATGGAGAAGGGATGGGAAAACCACCACCTGTGCATCAGGCAGAGGTTCATACCTTGACCTATTCCTCATTGGCAATCCATTACGGTATATTTAGAGCTTGGTGCCTACCATAAGTACTATCGATGAAAGAAGAGACAGGGAAAGCTATACAATAATATTAAACGCTTTGGACGGAAGAAAATCTCAGGGATACTGTAGTGAATTGTCTGCATAGTAAGGATAAACCGTACGCGGACTAAAAGGGATTTTCTACTTTACTTCTACGTAAATATGAGTACATTTTCTCCGCAACTTTACCATCCACCTCCCTACCTCCATTAATGTATTTAAATTTGGGTGTACCAAATGGGTAGTAAGACGTGGTGCGAAATTAACTAAGGATCATATTTAGTACCAATAAATATGCGTAGTGTCCTGAAAAAAAGAAATGGTACAGACAAAGATATCCCTTTTTGTTCTCTCTTTCTTCCCACAGAATCCGAGCATCGCGAGGGAAGTGTAGCCGGGGAAAGGTTGTAGAATATACAGACGAGTATTTCCCCAGAGAAGGAAGCCGATACCCGGCCAGGTCGTCCGACAGATTCGAGGAGAGTTTTCCATCAACCGAGGAAGGATCGATGTACACACATCCTTCCTATCGCTCTACGCCCTGATGCAAACTTGCCGATACAGCCCGTTCGTGAATAGATACAGTCACAAATAGAGTTCCATTAGACCTAGGTTTTATTTCAAGAGTGTCCTAACATTTCAAATTTTAATTTACATGCACTTTATATACCACCTTTCCGAGACAGTGACGCAATCAGATGGTAAGGAGGAATTGGAGTATCACCCTCGACCAAATGTCAAATAATTTTGATAAAAGCTTAGAACATATGAGGTAGAACTGAAAGATAAATAACTGAAGATGCATTGACCAAATATGAACAACAGGCTCAAGAATTGATACTAATTACGTGCATTCAAAGTGCTACTAAATTTACAATCGGAAAGAGCTCGGAAATAATATATTTAATATAATACTGGTATTGTTTACTCCCCAACCCCTTTTACAGTTAATTCCCAGCGCCACTGATATGGCTATATAAATATTTATGCTGATAGGATAGAGTTGAGGAAAATACAGCTGTTGTTGAGAGTTCCCACATTTGCGTTTTGAGAGCGAGAAAAAAAATATGAAAATTAAAACATCTTAGTACACACAACTGAGTTATGAAACCCGACCTCATCGTTACCCAGGAAACAAGACAAGATTGATATTGTCACCTTGTTCTCGTGTGCAATACTCGTAAGAGCATATATTAAAATTGTAATAATATATAAAGATAGAATTTCTTGTTTTTCTGTAAACAAACAAAAAATTAACAAATTACTAAGGCACAGGCTTAGGCCCGCCAGAGAACATCAATCGCTGTCAGGCCATACGACTTAGAATACAATGGCCCATGGCGTTTACCGGAAACACTTTTCTATTTTGTTTAAGCTAATACCCCATTTAAATACAACCACCATTCTACATGCCAATAAAAAAGAGAGAAAAGGAAAATAACAAACTTCTTATATCAAGGTAAAGAAGTAAAGTTCACACATACCTTAAAATTTGATATTGTGAGCCTATCAAAAAATTACTGTATTTACTAGAGGAATGCTAAATAGTGAGCCCTTTTTCGTCAAGTTAAGTCTCATAGTTGCACAAATATTCTTAAAAAAAAAAATCGTTTAATGTGAGCTAATGTCACATTTTCACACATTTATTCTATTAATAAAACTCAAACTACAGGGTTGTTCAGGAAATAGAGCCCTATTGGAATCTTTCTACTCTATTTTGGCGTGAACCATATTTTGATACAATATATCGTAGAATTAAATATTACGTTAAAGATGAACGTCTACCCGGAAATTTCTTGCTTTCCGAGGCAACCCCTTAAATCAATATTACCAACCAACTCTTTGATGGTAATATATGTCACCTCTTTTTGTGGACCCGGAAACAGCACACCAACATAATAAAATAAAACAAAATACATTAATGAAGCTTTACAGCTGTCACACATTATCCTATATATGTTTTAATAACGTTTTGAGTTCAGCAGATATAATTAAAGAGATTTTGAGGTCAGATTGACATAGTTTAGTAGTACAGGATTCCATCAAAACGTCCTTCTGTCAAATGAGGTAGCAATAGAGTTGTAGGACTGGGAATAAAAAAAGGAGTGGTTGTGACCGTGCTGTTCCGTAACCATAGCAACAGTATGAGTCCCACCCTAGCGTATGACGTCATCATCAACACACAAACACATATTCGCGTACGAGACCCTTTTTTAAGAGAGTCTATGAGAAAGAAAAAAATTGCATATGACCGGAAGATATTTATACGGTGGAAGTTTAAAGGTCAACACTCTTTATATGTATTGGCCCTTTATAAAGTTTCGTATGACTTAATTTTTTACAAATATATTTTTCTACAAAATGGGATGAAAGAGGAAAGTTTTGGTTCGGTAGTTTGGTTTGGTAGTTTGGTAGTTGGCATGGAAAAATAATCTACCTCTACCAACTTCACTGCTTCTCATCACCATAAGAGTGGCCAATGTCTAGGTGAAACTATATTTACCTTTAGGTGGAATAAATTTCTTTATTTTGAATCCAAATCTTCACTTTATCTACGAATCTAGAATATAGATTCCAAGTCCTAGTATTAAAAATAAGGATGAATTTAGTATCTTCACAATGATTTTTTCTTTAAATTTGTGATTTTTTCACATTCATCTTACAGCTGCCGTAGAAATTAGAAATTATTACTTTTCTGTTATCACTTGTTGGTATATGTGTCGTGGGCTAATTGTAAAATCTGGATTGTTGCAAAGAGTGTCGTCATTTTACAATGAGCCAAGTTAATTTTAAAAAAATTATTATATTTGCTATTCAGAATGATAAGATTTAAGCTTATTGTAATGAGCCCATGGAGCCTTAAATTTTCAGAAAATGAATCTTTGTTTACTCAATTAACCTAGCAGAGTCAAGTCTTATTGCAGTACGCCCAAGTTAGTAAATGCTTATTAAAAAGTCTACAAGAAATAATATTTTTCCCATGCAACATGAATTTAAACCAGCTTACTATCTATGAATGCTGGAATTTATTGAAAAAACCTTATGTTTAAGTGATTTATAATAAAAATTAAAAAAATGTAACAAACATTTACGTTTAACTAATTGTTATTGAAAAGTAATAATACAGAAGAATGTGGGTAATGCCAGGCCTCCACCGTGGTTCGGATTCCACGTTAAACTGTAGGTCCTTCATTTCATCTCACAATCACTCTACCCATTACACATTAGCGTAAGAGCGTATAACCCGAACGGGTAGTAAGACGCGGTGCTAATAATAATAATAATAATAATAATAATAATAATAATAATAATAATACAGAAAAGAATACAGATATTTAAATTTCTTAAAAAAACAATATAAGCGTGTACAAATACAAGCTTGTGACATTTATAATAAAAAATTAATTCACACTTTACATATAAATATATTATTTATTTTCAGACGGCCAACTGCTGTGACATTTTGATGTGCACAATTGGTTTACGTTCTTCTTACATGTGCCCTTTTTTGTATAACACTGTTTTCTTAGACTATAAACTTACAATTGGCATATCCCTTGCGCTCAAAATTTTATTCCTTAGCCACAGCTTCACGAACAGTTACATATTTTCCCGGGAGGTCTTCAAGAATTCATGTGCCATAAATCTGGAATCACTTTTATTGAACATATTTGGAACGTTCAATAAAGAATGGTAACAACCTTAAACAGTGTTTTATTTTCAGTGATTTCAATAATTATTTCTGTTACTTTTTTCTGGGTCTAGTGTGCTTTTCGGCGTTCTTATTTTATATTTTCTTGTATTTTTCAAATGTCAAAAATTAAAAGTCCACTTATCTCTTTTGAGCTCCCTGCAAGCTCTGAACATAAGTCATGCAATTTGCCATCGTGCATGAAGAGCACAATATTTTTAGCGATTTGTTCAAACTGGGAGGAAAAATAAACAGGACTCTTTCTCCAAATTTAACTACTAATTTTATTCTTTTCCCTTGCAGTTTCTCCTTCTAAACAGCGCTCTCTAATCCATTCCAAATCTTCTTCACTATCACTTCACTAGCAAGTATTTACAAAATGGCTTTAAAAAGGTATTCAGTCAATGAACAAAACGACAGCCTATTTCCCAGTCTATACTTCCATTGCCATCCATCCAGGCACGTAACATGTTTTCAACATCTTGATTGCAAAGCTCCACGCTACCCTGTGATTCTGGATGTCGGAGTCTTCCATACACTATTTCACATTCAGGCCACATATATGAAACTTGCTGGATGACACTAGCTGTGAATTCACGTCCGTTGTCACTTTGAAAAATATGAGGTGAACCAAAGGCTGAAAAAAAATTCTTCAGCCATTCTAATGTAATTTCAGCAGCATAATTTGTATTCAAAGAGCGAAAAACACAAAAAAATTTGCATGTTCTTGGTAATTCATTAATCATTTGAAATCTCTGCAAGTAGGTGATTGAAAATCAATCAAATAAACCTGTCCGTAACCAATAAAATCCTTTGTAGTAATTGTTCGTTTAAAGATGTTTCAGTATTGCTGAGACAACTCCAATTGCACATTTTACACAACGATACAAAATCTCAATATCCGGTCTTGGGATGTAAAATTTATTAATTTTCAGCGCAATAACCATTTTATCTTTATCTTAGTGGCTTGTTGTGCGGTGATATTGAGGCAATTTCAAAATATCCATCAACAGGATCATCATTAGTATTTTTTTAATCAAAAATTTATTTTCAACAACCTCCATGGTATCATATTTCTGGTCAATTCAAACTCCATGTTAATTTTCTTTTCTTAAACTCTAATAGCTTAAAATGTTAAGTGATTGAATTAACAAATAATATATATGGATGGTGCTTATATGACAACTTGTACTTCTTAATATTACAATATAGTGACATTGAAATATTTTTGTATTAAATTATAAGCATTTTAGTTAAGTACAACGTAAAATTGGTCTACAATATTTAATAATTTGTAATGTATTAGAAGGTAGTAAGAGCATAGTAAGGCTGAATAAATATTATTAAAATAGAGTTGTGTAACTCTTAAGGTGTTGCCTGTTTTTACAATGATAATATATACTTAAATGATAAACTGTAAATAAGGGGGGAGGGGGGGAATTCCGGCTTTGTTACGTCACCTGGTACGTCTTGACGCATCCCCACGAGCATATTAGCAAATTTAAACCGTGCATGTCGCTACCCAATTTACTGAGCCAGCGAAAATTATTCCAATCATTACTAATATATGTGGTAATTCATCACATTTGGCAAGATCCTTTATGAACATAAATTCTTCTCTTAGTTCAAAAGATGCAGAAGACTTCATGGAAGAAACGGAGAGATAACGTTTGGAATAATCAATGCAAATTATAATATAATTTACATAATAATAGGGTGACCTGGTGGTCTAGGGATAAGGTGTCAGACTTCAGTGCTGGCGGCCGGGGTTCAATCCTCGGTCCCGACACAGATTTATCTGATTACCAAACCCTTCCTTCACCTCCGACAAGATATCTTGTGAATGTGGGTAATGCCAGGCCGCCACCGTGGTTCGGATTCCACGTTAAACTGTAGGTCCTTCTTTCATCTCACAATCACCCTACCCATTACACATTAGCGTAAGAGCGTATAACCCGAACGGGTAGTAAGACGCGGTGCTAATGATAATAATAATAATAATAATAATAATACATAATAATATATTGAGTGTAGCTTGTAAATATTTAGGTATACTCAAATCTAATATTACAACAGACAGTGTTGTAAACTATGTATGTCAATTTTTCGGTTTATTTAGTAATATTAATTTACACGCATTAAAACACACAAATTTTATTTGCAATTAAAATTGATTTGTGCATAGTTAAAATGTATTCTATAATTGATTGTGTCAATAACTTTTCTTCTGATATTGGAGACTTATACCAGGGATTATGCCAGTGCTTTGCTCGACCGATGCTTTGTCACGGTGGCATTTTGTTACAGGATCTTCAATATTTGTTTTGGGTTATTGTTCTTTACTATCGTAAAACAGATATTTCTGTTAATGGTATATTGGAATTAGGGATTGCAGTTTTCAATAATATATCGATATATTAATAATTATATATATATATATATATATATATGTTTCGAAAGCCACGATGTATTGATCAAATTTTATTGGTGTATCGGTTGTATCAGATATATTGAACTGCATTGGTCCGAGTGAACAGGAATTGAGGTACTAAAATGGCCGCTATTATATAATACTATTCTTCGACACTTTTTAATGTTTTATTTATTTGTTGAAAATAGCAGAAAAGTTTAGTAAAACTACTAATAAAACTGATCCAGTTAATAGCAATAGAGGAAAGTTTGTTTAATTTATTTTGATTCACAATACCTAAGACATAATCCGATGTGTTTAATATAGGTATTGATAAATTGATTGACATATCGGTTACTAAAATATCGATTTAAATATATCGAAATATTGTACGTTTAATATATCGATATATCGTTGACATACCTAATTGGAACATAGCAGGGTTGTGTCGATGCCAATATTTTATGTACCCGTTTGAACCGTTCCAATTATACCGTTGGAAAAGTTACAAGTTTCATACTTTCACTATTGACTAGAATGCCAATGAAGGGTAAATTGGGGCTCAAATCCTGGACGGGTGTTCTGGTGATAGAATTTTATAGATTGCTTTGCCACTTTCCCTCCACGAAAATGCATGTACACTTCCTCTAAATCAAACCTTATTTATCCCTGACACACAGCCGTTCATATGCATACAGCCCAAAAGAGTATTGAGACCTAGTGACAAAAACAAAAAATATTTGTGGAAAATAAAACGGAACTCTCAGTTAATTGTACGCCTAAATACCCTCGTTTATTAAAAAATAAAATAGCATCTGCGTCATGGCGATGGAATTGATATTTCAGAAAATAACTAAAATTCTGAAAGTTCTCTTCACCCCTTAAATCAAGTTTCGAGCGTGCATGCGTGTTTTTAGAAAATATGTAACAAACACTATTTCGCTCCAAAATTAGTAACAGCTAAAGTAAAAAAAAAGTGTCATATATTTCTTCTGTTTTGTTTATGGCACAAAACTACAATAAAAAAAAGTTCAAAGAAAGTGGATTAAGCTAAGGATTGAACAAAAAGAGGCTGAAGAGAGGTTGGCTTATGGTCACATGATAAAAATAAATAAAATATATAAGAACATATTTTGGTTCATTTAAAATCTAGTTTGCGAACTTTTCTTTGTAGTTCCATCTTTGGTAAATGTCTGGGGGGAGAGGGTAATATCAAGGGGCCTTTGCTAAAATTGTTGGTTTCAAAGTCTAAGACAGTCATTTTCAGTAGGGTACAAACATCTCCGTCGTAAGAGTGTTTTAACAATGTGTGAAGGGGAAAACATGAATTAGAAACGATAAACCAAATTTGTTGAAGTTTTACTAATTATTTACCGAGTATCTTTTTTTTTAAAACTATTCTTGACATTTGATCCATAAAATTATACAACATTTAAAGCTTTATTATAAACATAAGAATTTATAAGGAAGACAAAGGCTAACTACTTTAACAGAATCCAAAAGCCTGGTATTCACACGTACGTTTAGCACCGTGATTCCGTTTCAAATGTTCGTGGTAAAAGAAGCAAATTCTTCAACGCTGATTAGTTGACCAGTTCACGTAAAATTCCTCTTCCGTGATTCTCAAACCCAAAAAGCTAGAATCAAATCCAGTTATAAACAATGATATATGTATAATTAACTTGGATTTTAACAACAATAATTTACAATATCAAGATTAATAATTTAAAATTATATATAAACTTAAATATATTAGATATGGTTTCTATATCTTTGATGAAAATCTTGTTTTCTTAGAATTACAATCGAACTTCGAACTTACTTATAATTGGTTAATTAAGAGGGTAATCTTATATTAACAAACTAAACATAATGGCAATGAAATTATTTTAAATAAATTATAGGAATTATATATATATAAGTACAAAATAAGGTTAGGCCAATGATATTTAGCAATTTGAAACTTATCAGACGCTAAGAATACAACATTAGGCCTGAATAAATGTTATTAAAATGGAGTATGTAGCTATGTGGGAAATTGCCTTTTATGACAATGAGAATATTCTTAATTGATAGGTTGATACAAAATTACGTGAAGATCGGCCAATATAAACTGTGGGCCTATAGGTTCTTATCTTACCTACCATGCCAGCGAGAATGGTCTATTCAATACTCATACACTTTAGATGCCGTGTCATAGCACATATTTAGAAATCCTTTATTAACATGAATTTGACTTTGAACTATGAAGATGAAAACATAAAAATCCACACAATATGGAACAAAGGGATTTTTGGAAATAATAAATACAAAATATGATAGCATCTGCATATGTGTTACATTGAGTGTTGCTTGTAAAAATTGATATATTCCTTTAACTTAGTGCCACAACATATTGTGCTATATGTTTGATATGTCATCATAATTAAATTCACTCGTTGATTTTAGTACTCACAGATAAACATAAGTGCTAAATATCATAAATCATCGTAGCCCTGGTGGTCTACTATTCTACACTCCAACCAACCCCGGCGGCTCAACTCGGGGTCGTGCACACTTTCAGTTTCTTATACACCTATCTTTATTATCATTATTTTTTTCTCTGGTTTCTCCCCTACTACTCCTCTTTTGGGTTGGACCAGTTCAATGTTGGTTTTATCTTTTAGGGTCAAGTTGGACCCAGTTGAGCGATAGGGCGTGTTTTTATAAAAATATTTTCCCGCCTTTATCCTTACAGAGTGTAACTTATCAGCCCGCCAGGGCACCCCATATGCCACCGTTTATGTTTTGTATTTGCTATTCTAAGTAATGTTCGAATTTGAGAGCCCTTCGGGGCAAGTGTTTTCTGTGTTCTACGTGTTTCCTGTAATTTACTTTTTCTTGTGCATATTGATGTTTACAAAATAAAAATACCATACAAATAAAATAAATATCCTAATTACATGATTTAGTAAGTGCCTCACGTATATTGAACTTAGTCAAACAACCCTAAATAAACTTCCTCTTAATACAATACAATTCCACCAAGAAGAAACAACAATCAAGAGTTTAATTAGTTGAATCAAGACTTAAAAACTATTAAACCTAAATCATTTCTCTAATTTCCCAATAATATGGCACTTACAGGCCTTAACTCTCAAGTTAGTTTGGGAGATCAATAAAAATAAGTAAATTGAGTACTCCTTTGAAATGATTGAGAGCATAGAGGAGAAAGTCCCGCCCACCTTATAATTCCATGATTGAGAGATCAAAATAAATATTAAATTAAGGACCTGAAAGAATGATGGGCAAATATGTAGATTAAGAACCCGCCTTAACTTATGGATATTATATAGCATTGATAGGAAATGCAGCTTAAACCATACATCGTATCTTGGTGGGATTTCTTTTTTTCTACTTTTAAAAACAGTGAACCTGTGTAATCGTTTCACCATATTTAAAATAAATAGTACAGTACAGTTTACGACACATACTGTCTCATTCCATTACCTTAAAATGCAATTATTTTTTTAAAACTTGTAACATGTGTGAAACAGAATAATATACATTGATATAATAATATAGTGGAAGAAAAGAGAGTAATATTCAAACAGAAAGTATAAATGAAACAATATACTTCTACAGAAACGAGAGAAAGACAGCGTCGAGAGAAACACTTTTTCGTGTTCATGGCGTCATAAAACATGGACATCCATTAAAATATTGAATTCAAGGTGTTTTTTTGACAATCACAATACTTCTTTCTCCGCTTGGTTAATCCGCCGTAATATGGGTTATTAAGTTATCCTGGAGAAGATGACTTTGAAATATCATATCTTCAAATCTACTCTTGTAACCAGTGATTTTGAGGGTTTCCCCGATATTGTGCATATCTGTATTGATGGAATTATTTTGAGAGAAACAGATATTTCAAAAATACCTTCTGTCTGTGGGTGGTTAATTTATTAATATTTTGAATCTTTATGAACCATATTAATGATTTGCCTCTATGAAGTATCCACATTTTTAAAGCGAGTCTTGAAAAGTTGCAACTTTGAATTACCACTTAAAATTTGGTAGTTAAATTGTAAAAATATATATTTTTCAATAATAATATATTATTATATTTATAGAATTCAATAAAGATATTTTCAAATTAGTCTTTATACTGGCGCACTTTATAACTCTATATCACTTCTACAACATTTCATGAACCCTCTAAAATTGTAAGCCAATAGTTGTTTAAATTAATGTACCGTACAAACAGCTATATCGGAACAGTTGGTTTGAATTTGTAATTTACTCGATTGTTAAAAGTTGTAGAGAACTTGTTAGATTAGTTTGCATAAGTTATGTAAGCCCAACAACATTCACAATTTCAATATTATAATAGGCAATTTGTCAAATATGTTTTTTTTTATTTGCGCGCGCGTGAGAGAGATATTGTCTACAAATATATTTAAGTGCTTGTATTGACAACTTTGTATTCATTAAGAATCAAATAGCCAAAGATATTTTTTTATATGGATTTAGACGCATCCAAATATAAAATTCTGAAAATTTAATTATGGCACCAAGACACGGGACTCGAACTCGGGATACGTTAATGCTCTTACCACTGAGCTATCCAGGAATTATCTCGTGCCCAGGACCATTCTTCAATCATATTTTTAAGTCAGGTTCTGTGATGGTCGTGCGGAAATCTTTGGTTACATATATGTGATTCATTAAGCTCACGAGCTATCAGATCAGATGCGGCTAAATCCACACTAAAACAAATATAATAGCTTTGGCAATTTGATACTTAATTATATGTGATCCCTTACCATTATAATAACTGTACAAGTAACAGAAATAAGCCAACTACCGAGTCGAAGATGGTTGAGTTATCTGATAGCTCGTGATCTTAATAAATCACACATTTGTAGCCGATGATTCCCACACGTGCATCATAGACTCTGCCTTAAAATATGACTGTAGAATGACCTTGAACTTTGGATTATTTCTGAATAGCTCAGTGGTTATAGCGTTGGCGTACTAAGACAAAGGTCTGGGTTCGATTCCCGTGTCCGGGTGCCATTTTTAAATTTTCAGAACTTTGTGTTCGCTAAATTTAGTTAAATAATGTATTATAAATAGTCAAATTTAGACACATAAATAATGTTCAACCGATCCGGCAACACTGAGAGATATTTCTATTAATTATATCATTTTAAATTGTCCTTTTGGTAGCGTTATTCTTATTCAACTTAATAATGTGATTTGCCCGAACTCAGCCAAGTCTGTACTGAAACAAGTTTGAATACTGGGCTGATGGTCCTAAGTTCGATTACAGATATGTTTGAAATATGTATTGTTCACAAAATTATTGAGGTCTCCTTTTCACTAATTGATGATTGAGGAATTAGTTTTTGTTTTGTGTAATCGCACTAGGTCTTATCCATCCGAGCTTTCCACAATCAATTACACTAATAAGGAATGGATTATGAAAGAATTATAAGGAAGCATATCCATATTTTAATGGAGGGAGAGTCGGAAACAATTTAAAAGACATACTTATTAGATTACAAGGTTAGAATTTCAGCTGAAACTCCCCTGTCACCTATGAATCAGGCTAGACAAGCCTAACGACTTAGTCCACTTGTACTCGTGTGGATGTTGTTGATTTATTAGTTAGTAAATTGTGTGCTGATATTAATGATTGGTTCATAACGTTTTCCTTAAATGCACCTAATAAAATAAAATATTAAAACTGGTTTGGTTGCCATTGCCTGATTTAAACTTTAAAGTAACCAGACCAGACCAGAATTTTGTTGTGTCAATCACGTGTCTGTAAGCAAAGACTATAAATTAAAGTAATACTCATATAAACAGGTTTTCAAACTAAGGTAAGGTCAGAGTTATAATCTCGAAAGGATATATTGAATTTTTTTTATTATATGTTTCAAACTCTTAATCCACGCAAATTTTTATATACATTCCACCTTACTCATCTCTCTCTGCCCAATGGTGATGCACCCAAAATGCGATGGGTAGGGGTAGTGGGTGAGTAATCGAAATAATTTAATAGGTATAACCAAAATTAAGAGCGCTGAAGATTTACCGAAAAGATAAGCTACATTTTAAGAGTGGGTTTAGGATTTGATATTCAAAAATAGTTTTTATACAAACAAATAATAGTTTTCATACAAAATATGATCAAAAATTTTCTAGGAGTTGTATATAAAGTGACTTTTCTTAACATAATATCAATTTTCTTCAGCATTTTTTCACTAACCTGAGAATAATGTATAAATTTAGAACATTTGAGTGATTTTTATTATATTCAGCTTCTATAAGTTAAAAAAAATTATTTAAATAAAATTAAATTCCTCCTTCAAGTAAATTTCTGTGTGCGCAACTGTTACTCAATAAATATTATTTTAAATGTGGATATCCTAGATGTATAATAAGACTCAGTGCACTATAAATACTTTGTATTATCATATATATATATATATAATCATATATATAATATAAAGTATATATAATCATATATTTATATAATTGTATATAATTATTACTTAACATTGTACAATTTGATATGATCACAAATAATATATAGTCTATTATATAACATTAAAACTTGTTTAGATCTACATATCAAATAATAACACTTAAACATTAAGTAAACATTTGTTCATTTGTATACGTTATTGAAATATATTTTTATTTAGAATTGCTTTCTGCTTTGCTTGAGTATCTCAAATATATAGGATAAAGTTTCACTTAGTCTTCCTATAGGGGTAGGTTTAAGTTTTTTTCTGGGCCAGAATAAATAATCTACTTCAATCGGTATTTTTATTATTTTCTTTTGACTGCATCATTTCTTTCAATCCAACCCTTTACAAACTTATAATCCCTTTTGGCAACTGAACATTCTTTTCAAAACGAGTTTATTTTGTTTGCTCTCAAATTTTGTTTTTATCGGTTTTTAACTAAATTTATTATATGTAACCCTATATAGGCTTATTATAGAAGACTTTCCACTCAAGGGAAGTTTAATGTAATATATTATTCAAACTTATGGAATAAAACAATAACCAACTGTAGCATCTGGTTACATTAAGTAGAACTTATCAATTTGAAAGCAGATATATATATATATATATATATATATATATATATGGCCACTGAAGNTTACAGAACATTGTGTTAGACAAGGTTGTGTTATGTCCCCATGGTTGTTCAATGTTTTCATGGATAAGTGTATGAGGGATGCCTATAAGGAGGTGGTTGGTGTACAATTGGACAATGCGAATGTGAGAGTGCTGCTATATGCATATGATGCCGTATTAATGGCTGAGAAGGAAAGTGACTTGAAGACTGTATTAAATCGTTTGAGTGTGGCGACAGACAGAATGGATCCTCGTATAAATGTATCCAAAACTATGATATTGATTTTTGATAAGAATGGATCAGAAAATGATAGTCAACTTAGTGTAAATGGAAAACTGTTAGAACAATTGAATGATTTTGTTAATCTGGGAAGAATGTTCTGTAAAAATGGAAGGATAAATGATGAAATTGATACACGGGAGAATGCCTTCTCGGAGAGTAGTTGTATGTATGTGGACTATTGCAAAGAATGAAGTATCAAAATAGGCAAAGATGGCAATATATAAAAGTGTGTTAACGCCAACATTGTTTTATGGATGTGAATCGTGGGTTTGTCAGGAGAATGACAAGAGCATGGTGAATGCGGTTGAGATGAAATATGTAATAAAGGTTTGTGGAAAAATTCGTATGGACAGAGTCAGTAATGATTGGGTGCTGAAGAAGTGTTGTTTGAAAGGGAATCCAATAGGTCAATGTGAAAGAACTGCCCTAGGGTGGTTTGGGTATATTGAGAGAATAAATATGAATGGAGTGACGAAATAAATTTATTAAGATAAAATGTATGTATCAAAAGAAAGAAATAGGCCATGTAAGACGTGGCTAAATGTTGTAGTTGATTATGTGAAGAAGAAAAACATTTAAGAGTTTTAAGAATAAAAGAGCATGTATGACTTGGTGTATGAATGTTGTTGAAGCGAAGGAATAGAAAAGTGTGGATAGAAAAGTGTGGAGAAATTTAGTGAGGATGGATTAAGTACGAAGTTGTTTTTGAGCTATATTCACAGTTTCTTGCCTACCCCGTAAGGGAATGGCGTATGTATGTATGTATGTATGTATGTATGTATGTATGTATGTATGTGTGTGTGTCTATGTGTGTGTATGTATGTGTGTATGTGTGTATGTATGTGTGTGTATGTGTGTGTATGTATGTGTGTGTATGTGTATGTATGTATGTATGTGTATATGTGCGTATGTGGGTGGGTGGGTGTGTGGGTGTGTGTGCAGGTGTGTGTATGTATGTATGTATGTATAGACCTATATATAAACACAGTGTAAAACCATTTAGAAAAGACCACTCTCGGTCAGGGCTTGATTAAGATTATGTAGGCCTCTGGTCTACAGGTACTGTGTGGCTCCCAGTAAGACTTTATTTTTTAAAATATGTTCACCACAAATATATAATAGTGTAAATTAATTGAACCCTCTTTTAAATAGATAATTTAGACTACATATACTTTGATTCAATATTCACAAATGAAATAATGTTTCCCTTAATCTCTGGAAGGCCTTCTCCAGCTAGCAGAGAGACCTCTGTTGTAGCCCCTGGTCAGCCTCAGTACAACCTGTCAGTATTTAATCCTGCCTTCAAAGAAACCAACAAAAATAAACTATATGAGTTTTACGTTTTGATTGATTGTCCACGAATGTGGGACACAGACGGAAGTTAAATATAGTAACCCTTCGTTAATGTTGGTTAGCCTTAATTAATTTTGTCATAACCGCCTGAGTTTCCGAATGGCCTAAGGCGTCACTCTCGTGTTTCACTGGTATGTTGATGACGGGGAAATTGAGGTTCGAATCCCGGTTGGCTCAAATGTGGGTGGTGTTTCCTAAATGGTTTCTTACCTGCCTTCCACGCAAATGCGGGTAAATTAGCAATAAAATGTTTCCTTACTTATACCTATCCGATTAGAGCACTAATATAATAATATAATAAAGCCACATGGCTAACTCACTCACTGACATTAATGTTTACCCATTTCCCGATGAACTAGAAACTTGAAATTTGGCAAACTTATAGCTTCTAGCCTGTAACCGATGGAAAAATTCTAAAAAGTTAAAAAATTAAATTTGTAACCCCCTAAAAAAAATCAAAATTTCGGAGCAACTTTAAAGTCAGTGCTGACCTTTCTTTGGAGGTATCTTGTGGCTAAACAGTAAGACCTATCAAAGAAAGTTTCTTGATTTACACTAGTTTACATCGACTTGGAAAGAAAACTCACTGGGGGTTTGGGTGTGGAGACCCAAACGAGCAAAGCGAGTTAACATATATGGTTATAGCCTGAACAGTTAGTAAAACGTGATCAACAAAAATTGGAATACTGTCCAAACGTTTTCAAGACTCAAATAAGTGAAACCCTCACTTTTTTCAAAAATATCTCTAGTCCATGGTAATAGCTACTTCATGTGAGAGGCATGAGTAAGGGTTATTGAATAGAATAAATGCACCTACTTTGGCTTGAACAGAGAATTGAAAATGGAAAGTTATTAATTGAATGTGTAAAAGCAACCCTAAGTGCACCTGACCAAGATTTGAGCCTCAATCTTCAATTCACCATGAACCCAGTCTATTGCAAGCTTGACGCCTTAGATGGGGTGATCCAAAAAAGTTAGCCTAAGTCTCTACATTTAACACTAGAACTAACTTTTCAACCATAATCAGTGAATCTTAGTAAACATTAAGCATAAGAGAAAAAGTGATGAAACACCTTAAACTGTTTTCAAACTTTAACTATTGTCTAAGCTGGTAAAATCTCTTAAGACGTAATTCTCCCCTGAGCCCTACTGTAGCTACAGTACACCGGAGAACCAAACAATGCCAAACTAGGCTGCGTTAAGCTCTACCAACCTAACTCCCTGTCAGACGGGAAAGTGTTCTCTTGTAGAGGTTGGTAACGATGTGACAGCTACACATCTTCTGGGACTAATACACTATCGTGCCTTATGTTCACTCCCACGGTAGTGGCGGTTTGAGAGTTGGTTTTCAAAGCGGGGCTATAAAAGTTTTGAAAAAATTGGTATACCTTCAATCCCAAAGCTCAAATACTAATCTTATAAATCAGGGAAAATATTCGTGGTTAACTTGACCCCATTAGTATAAATTATTTTTTCTTCAATTTTGAAGAAGTGTTGAGATATTATAAAAAATGGAAATCGATTTTTCTAATTCCTCGAATTCTAGGGCATTAGATTTATTCAATATTAGAAAAAATAATAAAAATTTGTCGAATACGAAAATGAAGAACTTAACTTAAAATCATAAAAGTATGCAGTTGGTTAAAGTAATAATGTAGAGTTGAATAGTCGAAAAAATAACGAAATCCTAAAAAAGTACAAAGTTGTATGATAATAAATTTGCTCAAAAAGTATTATCTTGTTTCTGTCTCACATAAAAAGACGGAAATTACAACCTGGCAATGTCAGTGGTGTCAAAACCTAAGTTTTTTTTAAAATCATCTTTTTATATTTTCACTGTACAAATTAAAAATAATCAATGATTTGAATTGGAATTCAACATTTGAAAGAATATTTTGAGATTCAAGTTAAGAAGCATCAAGGTTCAGCCAATAAGAACTTTTTTTAATAAAATGAATCCACTTTCAGATAAGTAGTAAATTAATTTTATGTGGTCTGGTTGTTATATTTGTCTTAAATATATGTTAGGAAAAACAACTACTAAGCATCATGATACATTTTCAAAACCATATTCAAAATTTGAATAAATAAAATTGTCTCTTACAAACATATTTTAAAAAAATCATAAACTCGATAATATCCTTAAGCATACAAGGATTCAAAGGAGCCATCCATCTCATTATTTTAATTTATTTTATATTAACTATATATAACCTATTTTTTAGCACTACATCTTACTACCCGTTTGGGTTAAACGTTAATGTGCTTATTACGCCAAGGATTTTAGGAATTAAGGAGGTTATATCTTATAGGGAATGTACCCATATTTTCGTAAAGAGAGAGTGGAAAACCATTTTGGAAATACCACCCTCAGTATATTCGACTGAGATTCGAACCTCGATCTCCCAGTCATTGGCAGTCTATTATACTCCAAGAGTGGCGCGTTAGACCCAATAAGTGGGTTTGTGTGATAATTATTGTTATATTTTTTGATAAATGAGTTAGTCTATTCCTTGAATCCATTAGATATTGTGGTACTCTAAATTCTAAATAATCACAAAAAATGTCTCAAGATCAAATTTGAAGGCTTTGACTTGTGATCACAATTTGATGAAATCAATAAAGTAAATTATGTAAACTTGTGTAGCTCAGATAAAAAAAAATACACATTAGTTTGGACACAGGCTAGAGCATCAAATTCGTCAGGCTTCTTGGTATTGGGAAGACCGATGTTTGAATTCTAGCTTAATTTACTGAGTGATTTTACTTAAATGGTTTTGTCTGTTAATTCCCCACTAATGCGGACCAGTTTCTTATATATATTCAACCTTCCTTATGCTTCTACAGTTAGAGTAAATATGCAAATAGACCGACGAAGTTGTTCACAAATTATTAATGTATTTTTTTTAAACATTCAAGAAGCATATCCTTGTATAGCGCTGACAAAACCAGGCGTTTAACCTTGCCTCTATTATGCTGGAAACGCAGGAAACTTAATTAAGGGCCAGTATTTTTCTTTTTTTTTACATCAAAACCTCTTTTAGGTCAAAATAAATTGAATAATTCCCCAGTAGAAACATTTAGTTTAGTTATCTTAATATTATGACCTCAACCGTCTTTGGATATGTCAAGGGTGTGCTGGAATTGAATGACAACTTTTTCTTTTCATTTAATAAGTTTGTCATCAATTGCCTCTATGCTCATGAGAGATATTCAACAATTGTTGCTATTAACCCTATGAAAAAAATTAAGCTCCATGTTTCTACTGAAGTAATATTTTTTTATTTTGGCAAAAAAAAAGTTTTATTATAAAAAAAAATATGCTAAAACAACATCCTTAACTTGCATTCCCTACACTCTCTGCCTGTACCTGAGGCTAAATCCGGCCGGTATCAAACACTTTATCTAGCCTGTATAGTATATTTAATATTACTTGTTCCAGCCTGATAATCCTGCCTTTAACAGACACTCAAACCTTCCTACTGTCACACTACTACACACTACTGTCTGTATTGCATATTGAAACTACAAGCAAGCCACAGGTGGAGGAGCGCCAATATTCCCAACAATAGTATTCCTTCCCACCTCCGATTATCTCCACAGGGAACTCTAACTGTGTGTGCTAATAACTTTCCGCCCCAGTCCAATTCTACTTCAAGCCTGGCCTGTGTTCTTCGCGATGCCGTTAAACCTCGCCGGAGCGCTAGTTACCATGGAGAGAAACAGCTCCCACAAATTACACAGGCGGGAACAGTTTACGTCCCACTTAGATACCTTTTCTCTGTTACTCTTTTTCTCTGACCTTATCGTACTTAACCCGGGTATATTGACCCAGTCTACACTTTAAGAACACCACCGAATTCAGATAAAATATCCTCACAAAGCAGTAGGCCTTTTTATGATTAAAATGGCAATTCTGTAACTTCAAAGCATCTAAAACGATCTTCAATTATTTTAGAATGTTATGTTGTGACGTTGCTAATAATTTAACTTATTTGTTTGATAAGGACTAGATTCATGTTTCTAACGGCTTTCTTTGATTTCCAAACTGTGACATTTTGCTTGAAACGCCCTTTAAAATAAAATAATTTAATTTTTATTACGATTTTTCTTAAAATTATAAAACTTAGTCCTCTCAAATCTGTCTACATTATCGATAACTTCGTAGCCTTAGCTCAGATTCATATTCAGACTTAGCACTCCTCAGGTGTAGTGTTTCACTAAATACAAGACGACACCTACCTAAACTAGAATGGAATAGGCCAGTTTCGAAAATGGAACTGTCCCGTTCCATTCTGATATAGGTAGGTGCTGTCTTGTATTTAGTATAGCGCCGCACTTGAGGCATACTAAGTCTGACTATGAAACTGGCCCTTGGTGTATTTGATGTATCCACTGAGCTATTACCCGCCTCGGTGGTGTAGCTAGCTAACGCGCAAGTTTAGTGTTGAGCTAGACTGCCAAGGACGGGGAGATCGAGGTTCGATTCTTGCTTGGGTGAACTGGAGGTGGTTTTACTAAATGATTTTCCACTCTCCCTCCACGAAAATTTGGGTTCACTTTCTCTATAGTCAATCTTCCCAATTCCTAGCCCCATTAGAGTAATTAGTGCTTAAGCGTATAACCTGAACCGGTTGTAAGACGCGGTGCTAAGTATTATTATTATTATTATTATTATTATTATCATTATTATCACCCGCCTCGGTGGCGTAGTTGGCTAACGCGCTAGTCGTGTTGAGCTCGACCGCCGAGGACGGGGAGATCGAGGTTCGAATCTCGGTCGGGTGAACTGGGGGTGGTTTTTCCTAATTGGTTTTCCACTCTCCCTCCACGTAAATGCGGGTTCACTTCCTCTAATTCAACCTTCCCAATTCCCAATCAATTAGCGTAATTAGTACTTAAAGCGTATAACCCGAACGGGTAGTAAGACGTGGTGCTAAATAATAATAAAATAATATTATTATTATTATTATTATCACTCAGCTGTTTATATCTTGTTCACACATTCCATATAATCAATCAACGTGATAGCGTGTTAAGCAATGAGAATATAGATTTGCCCAGTCAAAGATATTGGAACATAATCATATACTATTATTAAAATTTAGCAGACACAATTAAAAAATTAATATATATATTTTTAGTTTGTTCGGTGTTTTTCTGCCACACGTCTTACAGCCATAAAGATTATCCATGTGGATTAAAAAGATATAATTTAGTGCAAAAGTCCCCTCAATTGTGTAGCAGGTTGGTGCGAAACCATTAAAGAAAATTCAAAACAGGAGTTTGCCAGGAGTTTAGACCCGATCAATACGTCACCGGCATACCATGCAATTACAAGTTTACCTTTTAAAGTTATAATGAACAAAAAAATAAAATTTTATACTTAGATTAAAAGATTAATTTTGGCTAACAAAATTAATTATTTTATTATTAATATAGCTTTGAAATCTTATCCAAAATGTTGGTTTCTTAAATATGCCATTCGTTTGGATCGAAAGGAAGCAAGCTTGTCATTTATTGTCTCACTACAGCACATTTTATAATGTAGGTCTGTATCATAGTCCATCAAGCTAATGGAGTGTATATTTCTTTTAAAATAAACTACTGAATTTTCTGGAGTAAGTTTTGCTGTGATTTATCTCTACAAACTGTAGAACAAAAATTGTAATATTTGCTACTTAAAATGGTACAGCAATGAAGAAATTTTGTAATAAATTTCTAATATAAACGCAGAAGCTGAAACAAAGTTAAGGTATTCTGTAAGTTTGCAAGTATACCTCGAACTATTCCACTATGCTATAAATTATAAGATAGGGTCATAAAATAGTTCATCAAGGTAGAACTGCTATCTTTCAGGGTAAGTGGAGTGAACATGAGTACAGTGTATGTGCCCACATTATTATTAATGAGTACATAATATAATTTGTACCCTACTGAACTTTAAGATATAATTGGTATTATATGGCTTAAAGTATAATTACTTTTTAAAATTATTTGTATACATTTTGTATATAAGTATTTTGTGGCCTGTGTTAAGAAAACTGTTTCATTTATTGAAAAATGCGTCTAATAATTTCGAAAATATTATCTAAAAAGCCCATAGAGCTATCCAATGTTCAAAAATTTGCCAAACTCTCCTTTATTACAAAGTTTCAAAGCACCTATAGTACAATTCCCCCCCCCCCCC
>CABFVZ010000032.1:656925-677580 GCA_902151445.1 Timema monikensis
CCCCCCCCCCCCCCACTAGGATCGTACCAAGAAGTAAAATCCTCTCCTTTTTCCTTCCTAGACTACGAGTAGTAATGTATATATTTTTTGAATTCCTCCTTAATATCTAAGTGCATAACTTATTGGAGTCTTACAAAATCCTTTGCACCTAAAATCTTAAATAAGTCTAGAATACTTTAAATTGCTTTAAGATATATTTAATGTAAAAAGTTTCTCGGCATCCCCTGTTGAAGAAATTACCTAAAAGCCTCTTTATCTAGAATCACACTTTCCAAAAAATAAATAAACCTGGCCACGGCCTTGCATCACTCTCTTACACCAAAAACGTTCCTCCCCATTTATTGGTTGTATCCACGAATAGTTCTTGGTTTCATCTCGCACTGCTTCAAGATGTCATGTTGCCCCAAATCACGTGCCGATATAACATTTGAGATGACAATAAATATTTTGACGGTTTGACTTCGACTAAGAATACAAGAACCAGATATAAGGAGGGGGAAATGTTTCACCTGGGGCTGACATCAATCCCGTATTTCGTGAGATTGTATCTGATCATATTGTATGCTGTTGTCTCACGCCCCCAGACAAAGGGGTTTGCGTAACGTAAGTAATCCCGTAATTTTCCCCACACTCCTGATAGGATTAAATTTATTCTTTAATTCTACTATTTGAAGTATAAATTCCCCATCATTCATCTTTTGCAAGCTCTTATATTTATTTATTTTGCTACATGCGTTGAGCGTGTAACTGGTTGTATTATAAAGTAATATTGTGTTGTTTTTTTTAATACATCGGGAGTATCCACCGCTCTGCATTATCACTCAAAAGGTCCCATTTTAGTGGAGAGTATAGTGGGTATCGCATGGCAACCTCAAAATTTCAAACTCTCATCCTGATAAGCGGACAAATGAAAATAATATTTGATTATATTTTTATTTAACAGTTAGCTGACTCTTTTGGTATTTGCTTGGGCTAAAGCTAATTATTTCAAGATTAGTTTTACAATTACGGGAAGACGGGGTGAGGAGGGTGAGTGTGTCGAATCCTGGCTGAGCTTAATAAGGGAGATAGTTTCTCATATTATTTCCAACTTTACCTTCACGATAATACGGGTGCGTTTCCTATGGATTCTACCTTCTTCATTCATATCCTTTAGTGTAATTAAATGTGGATAACCAGGGGGAAATTAAGGTACAGTACAAAAAATAAAAATAAATATATGTTCTAATGATTTTAAGATACACAGTGCAAGAAGGTTTAAATAAGGTGTTACACACTTCAGCAATTTAAGATACATTCCAAATTTAAATGTATTAATGATTTATTTGATACGGATCTTTAAAACGGTAAAATCATAGTTGCTTAAATATTCTGTTTATAAAATAGAGTATAGATATATAATTAGTCTTCAATAAAATACAATATTTCTGAGATTAAAACATATATTATGAAACATGTTTCAAAACCCATTTGAATTCTTAAACTACATTTATTGGCACCCGTTTGAATTTCTAAAAAGTAATTTTGTGACATCCGTGGTTTATGTCCGTATACAAGAAGCTGAGTTGAGAGGCTGGACGAAAAAAAAATGGGGGAATGGATTAAAAGTTGAATGTATTTGTTGTTTACTTTGTCGCCACTCAACGCACCTTCTACTTTGCTTCACCTTCTGTCTCACTCAACCTCATTCTTGCATGCGAGATATACAGGCCTTTATCTTTATAATACCATCGCCTTACCGTATTAATCCAAGCGATTTCATCATTTGTGTGTCATAAATCAACGCTAGACTACTTAATACTATTTTCAGACACCAGAAGTGTATGTATTCTTCCGATAAGTTATTATATACTAAACAAAATATCACATTAATTGATTTTGATATATTTACTAAACCACTTCCTTACCGATCGTTTGACAGGAAAAATAGAAACCCGCTGCTTAGAAGGTGGAGTGCCTATTGCACTCATAACTCCATGCGACTCTGAGAACCATAGTGCCCTTCCCAGTTCGAGTAATGAGGGTGAGATTTGCAGCCCCTTGGTGAAAGCTCAACCAATGTGAATCTAGAAGGGCACAGTTTTTCTTAAAAATCATCTAAGAAAACTGTTACAAGGCTTTATCCCTTGTATCCATCTATCATTAAATATAGTGTTCAATAGACAATCTAGACTGGGGAGGAATCCTTTAAAACAAGCTCTTTAAAATATGTTTTGGTTTTTCAACCGTAAAGTAAAACAATCACCTTTTCTCTTCCTTGTCCAGAAATTCTTAGTTTGGTTTGAAAGCGAAATATTCTACAAGGAGGACTTAAGTAATATGCATTTAGTTAATTTTGTGAGTAAGTATATGCCACGTTTCAATGGATGGAAATCGGTTTTACTACTAAAACCTACTTCTGCTTACATCAAATTGACGACTTCAACAGTATTGTTTGCACCCCATTTGATAACTTCAACAGATAGGTATCGACCATCATTCAAAAATACTAGTTTAATATGTATGAGATGTGGGGAATGCCAGGCCTCCACCGTGGTTCGGATTCCACGTTAAACTGTAGGTCCTTCATTTCATCTCATAATCACCCTACCATTACACATTAGCGTAAGAGCGTATAACCCGAACGGGTAGTAAGACGCGGTGCTAATAATAATAATAATAATAATATGTATTAGTTTGGGAAGCGTCAGAATATCGAAGCTTAAACCAACTTCGACCTAAAAACCCACACTAACCTTTGCATCTTCAAACCATTTCGTAACAATAATAAAACTTCAATATAATATTATTATAAACAAATTTAAAGAATTTCACAGCCTATTTCAACACAAAATAATGTTTATACATCTACTAATACACTATTTTAACACCAACTAATGATTAAAATAGGCATATAACGTAAGCCTAGATAAAATCAGATATGTGAGTATAAAATAATATTGTGGGCTTTGTTTTTAGCTGCACACCTTTCTCTTGACATATATATTAGATACAAAATTAAAAATTTTGTTATGTAACAGCAACACAAATATTATCTTCAACCTCAGCCTTAACTTTGCTTCGCAAGTTTCAAGATTTGCTTCGCGTTTAAAAAGTGGTCTCTGCACATACCCTTGTATAGATGGGTGTGCAAAGAGGTAATGTGGTAATAGGGTGGTGCTTAAAATTGAAGTCTTAAAATATTTTCGGGATACCTTTCTAATTTATTCAACTTGTTGAAAAACGGCTGAAGTTAAGATTTTATTAATTTCACTATGTTTTTTGAGGTCGTGGCCGCTAGTCTAAGGTTTAGAAAATTGGTAGTTTTTAATAAAGACAAATTTATCTACCAACTATTGTAAGAGCCTGAACCAATAATTTATCAGCACTATTACACCACAATTTCCCCTCCTGAGGACTACCCTGAGCATTTACTGCTATCATTTAACTAGTAAAATGACTTTTGTTTAAGTTTTGTTTGACGAAGGTAGATTCAGGTGAAGGGAATAATTTAAGAAATATCAAAAATGTAATTATGGCATTGAATAGCAAAACATATATCGTTACAAGAACAGCGTTAACTCTATGGTTGTTTGGTCAGATGTCACAAACTCAAAGCCAAACCAAACCTCTATAAACAAAGGTCTTTGGCCTCTTTTTTTTCACTATTAAGTTGAGCTTAGGCAAAATATTTGAGATTCTGCCCCACTTATTGCAAGCTATCTCTTGGGCGTTTTTTGGTGCAAAGACCATGACCAATAATACTTAAGAAACATGTGATACGCTGAATAAAATATATTTTTAGAGCATGGAAAAAAAAAATCTAAAATTAATATAAATATTCAGAAGGGTTAAAACAGAGAGAAGAAGAATCGAAGAATAAACTTGAAGATTTTTTTAATGTTAACCAAGCTGATGGTTTAAACATTTGTATTCGGGAATACAATTAATTTCTACCTTCTTAGAGAGAAAAAGAATTTTCTGGAAAGTTTGGAACATATAAAAAACACTCGACATAAAGGAAATTTAAGCTGAAAATAAATAATCTCCTGTAAAGAAAGAGCAAAAGCAAGGAGAAGATAATATTAAATCGGTCAATGAGTGAACTCCAGTTTCGTTAGCTTCTTTCATAAGTGAAAAGTAGAGTGATTTATCTCATAACGGTACTCCTGCTGTACAAGGTCCCTCAACCTTTGAATTGCCTCTGTAAAAGTGAAGTAGTAAGAAACTTACTGACGATGATTTGGCTGTTCATCTTAATGTTGTGAAGTTAAGTAATCGAAAACAATCTATCAAACTGAATATTACTCTTAAGTGACTCGGTCGTGATCCATCAAAATGCAATGTTAACACTTAATATATCCAGCGTGAGCATATGACTTATCAACTGAAGATTGCGGTGTCTTTGAAGAGTGTATTTACACCATAAGTCCCCCTCACTATTCACCTGGATGCAAAAATGACCAGACATGAAATCATAGACTGTATTCCAATTGTTGTATCTGACAAGAATGTTGATCGACTTCTCGTAGTTTTAAAATTTGTTTCTGGAACAGGAGAATCAACAGCTTTGGAAATTTATGAAACAGCATTGACATAACTGTAGTAAATTCTGTACCAATGGATGGAGCATATTTTCTATTGGAGCAAAAGATAGAGAAATAAATGGTATGGTTCGCCTGTCATCATTATAATATATAGATCATGCTAGAACTAGTAGAGGTTCATGTGCTTGGGTGTTCAACCAGTTAAAGAGAAATTATTATTCAACAGATTTTAAAATGCCTGGAGCCCGCCCACTGATCTGATCTCATTGGCCCATAATCATCTCTTGATTACTACTACAAGGATCTACACTAAACTCTACAATTAAATTTCTTGGAGGTATCCTTGGAAAGGGAATATCTTTCACTGCCTCTTCCGGACTTGATTGTATTATACGTATGGCATCCACTGAAGAAGGTTTGAAGATTATTATTGTCAATGAAAAAAAATTATATCGTGATAAATTCAGTCTCATTCTCATTATTATTTTTTATGTAAATTCCATCCTGTCTTTATAAGGGTGCTGCCATACAAATGGCGTCCCTCCCTAATATTCTCTTAGATAAAGAATAATGAATATATTAAATGGTAGCAAATAAAATATAGTAATGAAAATAATTACTGTTTCATTACATTTGAACACTTTCACAGTAAACTTACAAAAAATAATGGTCCCAATAATATAGTACAAATAATGCTGTTTTGTCACAACTTACTATCTCTTTAGTACATATTCACAGAGATGTTCACACCGATAAAAACTCATATGAAATCTGTATGAATAAATCTAACATAGATGTTTCTCTACAATATACTTGGTCATTTTATAAGCCAAATACTTGTGTCTTTCCAATGATGTCTTCAATTTATTTGGCGTGTTGCTTAGAAGACAAATGTACGTCTTTCAAAACTTCTACAGAAGTGTAACTATAGGATTGCGGATTATGTACAAGCTTAAACATTGGCGAGTGAAACAATTCACGTGAGTTTGTTGTGAGATTCGTGGAAGAAAAAAAAATTCAGCTTAAGCTTATTGAAGGAACATTGTATATGAGTAAATATATGCTTCGAAATCGTAATTACAAAAATTCTGTCATTCGTTCGTCACCAGATGTTGATTACCCATGATGTAATACGAAAAACCGCTATCAAACTCGTTTTGAGGTATAAAAGTACGTTAAAATAAAATGAATTTAATATGGGATGGAATTTACATCGTCATTACTAATGTTGGGACGGAATTTACTTAGGAGCTTGGGGTATAAAATATTTGGAACGAGATTTACGTCAATCATGGAAGGTAAGGTTGCCAATGATTTTATGAAAAATGTAATTTTTCTGTTGTGGCAATATGGCAAAATGTAAACTGATTGTGATAGGGCTGAATGGGGATTAAGTCGCTGATAGTCATTGTCTTGAACGTAATGACATGATGACTCCATTATTTTTCCGGGAGAATGCTGGTGCATTACCATTAAAATCACATAATTCTTCCTGTGTCATTAAATCATTGTATGCTATTGATAGCCTGAAATAAAAGTAAAACGTGAAATGCTACGAAAAAAATATTGTAAAGAGGTTTTGTTTTTTAATGTGTGCGATAAGAAGCAAGAAGCGAGACTGGTTGACAAAGGATCCTCACACTATCCTTCTCCCTTACAGCCTTCAACCCCTTCTTACAACCTTCCGCCTCGTTACTTTTAAAGAGGAGAAAAGCTCTCGCCCAGGGCTGACGAACCAATTTTTTTAAACTTACCCAATATGTCGATAAATTTTGATGACATGTTTTCAGGTTCTCAAAGAATTTTTTAGTAGCTACATGGACCACCGAGGTCATTCATCATCATGATTAATTACAAAAAATGATTATAATATTATATATTACTTTAATAATTACAATATTCTAAGCTATAGTTATTAAATTGTGAATTGAAATTAGATGTAATTGCACTAATTATTTAGATATAAAGAGGTAGATATGTAAAAATTATTTTGGGAAATAAATTTAGGTGAGGCCTCTCAATTACTATATATGATAATTATTTTAGAAGTACAAGTTATTTAAAACCTTTTGTTAGCTCCACGTCTTACTACCTGTTCAGGTTACACGCTTACGTAATAATTACGCTTATGTGTTAGGGATGAATATTGTTGAATTTAAAGTAAATGTACCCATATTTTCGTAGAGGAAGAGTGGAAAACCATTTGGGAAAAATCATCCTCTGTGCACCCAACTGAGATTCAAACCTTGATCTCCCAATCATCAGCAGTCTAATCTACTGTGAGAGTAATGCCTTAAGCTATACGGCCACTGAAGTGGGCATATTTATAACTAGTATCCATTTCGTGATTACAAAAATTATCAATATTAATTTGGCAAGAAATTTAAAAATAAATTATCTTATTTTATCTACGAAAAAAAGCCTTTGGATGGCAGGGAATTGCATATGACAAGAAACTATTATCATATGCCACTTTGGACACCCATGTCATAGATTTTCTAACCCTGCTCTAGCAGATAACTAGGAATGTTGGGGTGTATTGTTTGAGTTGAAGGTTAACACTCCAATCCCCATCCCTTTGGGAGACAAGGCAATCCATTAGTTCAGGGATTATTAAACTGGGGTTCCACGAACCTGGTACATAAATTACACACAGCCGCAATAGTCGCCATTCAATAAAATCTATAGTATTTTGTCATTGATAAGAGCTAAAAAAACTTATCTTGCCATCATTGTGCTCACAAAATTTGCTGACAGCTATGCGTAAGAATTTACCAGAAAAGTATTGGTTTTTGCCATGGAAGATCTTATTCCTTTAGATATCACGTATCTTTGTGGAGTCAGGGTTTTTGTTACTTGTTGGCATCAAATCAAAACATCAAAACATCAAAATAGACATGCGCATTATGTTAAACTGTTAAAAAACAAGCTACAGATTCAACTTTTTATTCAAACAAAACAACAACACCCTTCTTAGTGACTTATACTTTTGAATTAAAGTTCACTTTTTAAGTTTAGCAATTGGGATGGATTTCACTTTTCTTCAGTAAGTGACCGTTCATTTTTTGAATGAAAAAGGAAAGTGAAATACATGATTTTCTATAAAGTTTGTTATTATATTATGTCCATATGAATGTAAATCAATTTCCACTGCAATAAAGTAAATTGTATGCAAAATTTTGTGTTGATGTATTTATGTGCAATTTTATGAAGAGGAAGCTCATGGCCTTTATTAGATTCTCAAAGGAGTCCATGACCCAAAAAAAGATTAAGAACTATTGAATAGGTACATCATGTGGTAAACTAAGGTAATAGCCCTTCTCCCAATTACAAACACTGTGCTGCCGGCGTTAGGCCTAATTAATTTTTTACATCAATTAAAAAGGATTCTTATGTGACACTTAAAGATGGACTCAGAGATAATACTAACCAGAATTGTGAGTATATTTATAAACAGTGATAACATAAAGGATGATATATTCTTTAAATTGAAAAATGATGCTTGGACACGAGAATCGAAATTAGGTTCTAATATTAACTAACAAACACAATAGCTTGGCTATTCAATCCATCATTAACAATAATTTTGTTCAACATTTAAATTAGATTATAAAATCTGTGTTATGTAAGACTTTGAGGTACCCCCTAATCCCCTCTCCCCATGTAATATCATTCAGACCAGTGTTTTACAATCTTATGAAGGGCTTGACCCCAATTTTTATATTTGAGACCCTCGTGACACTTTGATACCCTACAAGCGTTCACATCCTAATATTGAATTAGTATCAGGCAATTGTCAGAGTTGGAAAACAAAAAGGAACCCATGCATTAACTTAACAGTTGTTTTTATCTTTCATACTGCTTACATTTCTATTTGAAACCCTTGACAAAATTTGTGTGTGGGGAGGGGCGCATTTTATAATTGTGCCTAAGGAGGCAAACATTTTAAATCTGGCACTGTCGCGACACTGAATGGAGTCGTGACCCATAGTTTGTAAACCACTGATGTAGACTTTAGAGCTCATCTCTCCCTCTCGCCTTTCAACAACGTTACATGGTTTATGGATGACCACTTAGAGCATTCGGTCGTCGCCGCGGGTAAATCTCAAGTGAACTAAGATTGTGTTCAAAGAAGAGGCGGAGAAATGTGTAGAGTGAAGTGAGATAATGAGGAAGAAGGGGTAATGCACTAGCAAAATAATTGGTTCACGAGGTGTTTTTTTCTGTGCACCACGTCCTTATACCCTTTCGATTTATCCCCATATTCATATAAATAGGGTATGAATGAGGACGAAATAATTTAGAATAAATGCACATAAATGTTTCTGAAAGGATAATCGAAAACCATTTAGGAAAAGCCACAGAGCATCTGTCTGGTATTCGAACCCCAATCTCACAGTCACCGATAATCCAGTGTAGTAAGCCTACAAGACATACTCCTTAGAACATACGTCCACCAGTACTTATATATTTTTCGAACTAAACAATTCATTTATTTTGTTAGATTACTCCATTTAACAGTTAAATTGGTCAACTCGACTCAACAGAGGGAAGTATCAGAACTTCCGGCCATGCAGTTTTAGACGCTATCGACGGTGAAGTTCTGAGTTTTTTTTTTTTATCTAAATGGTTTCCTACTCTTTCTATCCGCAAATGTGAGGATATTAAATCTAAATTCTACCTTCCTCATTCATTTGTATAAATATATAATTGCACTGAACGGGCAGAAATACGCAGTACAAAAAGAAACCAATAGTTTTAATTAAAAGTTAATTTTCTTAAAACTTATTTGGTTTTATATTACAATTCTGAAACCTAATGAAAGATTCATATAATTTACTTTGAAGCGCAATCGTGTAAAAAAAAAAGCTAATTTCAAAAAATCCTCCGGGCCGGATTTGAACCAGCGACCTATGGATAACTGTTACGATTCAAACTACAGTCCACCGCTCTACCAACTGAGCTACCAGAGGATAGGTTTGTAAAAACGATTGTAATATAATAAATCAAAGTTAGCACTTATCTTTCTAAACAAATTTGTTAAGCTGTCAACTATTCCAAATACAATGTAGTCATACAAGTTAATAATTTTGTATTAGCACCTCGTGTGAATAATATGAAAAGGATAAGGGGAGGGGAAAAATAAAAATTCCAATGGATTCTCTCTAACCATTCAACTCAGTTGTGCGTCCTGAGATAAGGTTGTCTTTAGTAGCAAGCTGCCGGTGTTGAACTGATCCAGTTATAGTCACGACCGTAATAATTATGTAGGTCACTCACTCTTCTTATTGGTAGAGGAGCTATAAAAAGTGTTATGCTTACTGAAGTAAAGTTTTGAGTTCAAAAGACGTAGCTTATATGGCAGAGCACTCGTCTTACATGTGAGAACAGGAATCGATGCCCGGCACGTTTAACACTTTTAAAACTTGTTTTATTTCCCCCCGCACGATTGGATTGATTTAAAAAAATATTTGATACAATAATTTTTTTTTTAGTGTACACTGCGTGTCAACACGTGACCGGTCTATAAACATTTTTTTATTAATATATAAGACTAAATAAGGTATAAATTTAGAGAAAATGTATCCACATTTGTGTAAAGAGAGAGTGGTTTGGAAAATAATCCTCAGCCCACACTCCTGGGACTCAAAATTTTCACTTCCCCTTCAAACAAGATAAGATGAGGTGAATGAATGCTTTGCCCGCCTACTCACTGTAATGGGTTACAATAAATAGTTTCAAAGATATAATATATTATATAGGCCTACTTATAAATATATAGTAATTTATATTTAAAGGGAGACCATTGGGTGACTAATAAATTGATGTGTCAAGAATGTATTATGCTTTTTGAAGTCTTAAATTTAATAAAATTTAATATAAGGAATGCTCTATAATATCAAATCAATAGGTCAAATAATTTGAATTTTTGGGAACACAGACCGGCGTAAGACCAATTTTCAAAGGAAGCTGACAACTGGAAAAGTTACTCGATATACTTACATGTATTCATATGTCAAGCCATATGATCTTAAGCTGTCACTATTGATTTTATTTTTATATATATATATATATATATACACACCTATAAATTACAAATAACTATCTCGTTGAACTCGGTGGTTTTGGGGTAAAGTGATCATCTCGGGGCCCGATGCTAGTGGGTCAAGCCTAGCCGGGGTTGACGAATTTTACTTGAGAAATAAAATCTGTAGCACAACTTTATTCGGTGGCCAAGTAAGACCGTCGGTTCCATGTCGTTTGTGGCATGTAAAAGAACCCTGGAAGATAAGTGAAAATACCTTTCCCGAAAAAATTGATAGACCTTTTTAACTCTCACTCATAAAAATTCTCGTCTGCTTAAATAATCATTTGTTTCATATAGTACATGTTGAATTCCTCAAATAAGTAAATATTAATTATTATTCGCACCACGTTTTACTACCCATTCGGGTTATACACACTTACGCTAATGTGTAAAGGTAGGGTGATTGTGAGATGAAATGGAGGACCTACAGTTTAACGTGGGATCCGAACCACGGTGGAGGCACTGGCATTCCCCACATTCACAAGTTGTGATTAATACACGTCTTGTCAGAGGTTAAGCAAGGGTTTGACAATCAGATAAATCTTTGCCGGGACCGAGGATTGAACCCCGGACCTTCAGCACAGAAGTCTGACGACACCCTACCCCTAGACCACCAAGTCACCTAAATTATTAAATAAATAGTAAAATGTTATCATTATTGAACATTTTTTGTTAAAGTTTCTTGTAACCAGAATTTCACTCCACTAAAGTTTTTTCTCGATTTCTGGCTTGGAGGATTAAAAAGGGGGGTAGAACGGAAGTGTCAATCAATGAGCCTGAACATGTCCTCACACATCATTTTTTTTATCGAAACAGATGTATGTACTGATATAAAAATACTCTTTTGTTAACACCAATAGTGAGTACACAGACAGGTCATATCTTCATATGTTTATTTTTTATTCATAGGATATAAAGGTAATGTTTTTGCACATAATTCTAAATTGGATCAGTTATAAGTCATCTTTTACCGTTTGAATGACAAACTATCATGGCGACTATTGACAAAATAGTTGGGTAACTATCATGAAAATTTGTGTGTAATTTGGTAGCAGATTTGATCCTAGTTTTTAGTGATGTTTAAATTAGAGCGCATGTGTAGAACAGAAACAAGCTATTTAAAAATGTACAACAAAAGTAAAACGAAATATATCTGTTTTAGAAATTAGTTGTACGCAAGTGGTTTTAATTAAATGTATTCTATATAGATATATTTATTAATATTATTATTATTGAGCTATACCAGTTTATTTATAAATATACATTGAAAATTTTAATTCTTATACAAACAAACAATTTTCTGAAAAGAATTATATTTTCGTTTGTAGCCTTAATTATTTTCAAAACAATGATGAAAACAATGAGCGTGTGAATGTGAATGCGCATTATAATTTTTGTAGTAGCTGATTCACCGGCTATTTCATGATAGCTACCATCATTATATGAATATAAGTCCATCCTCAGAATTACGTATGGAAACACCTTGACTATGTATGGGGTATCTGTAGATATGCGAGTGTGTTTAAATGTAAATGGGGAGAAGACTGTACACATTTATAGCCTTGAAGAAATTGTAAACTGTTTGGAAAGGTCCCCCCATTTTAATTTCTGTTGAGGACGTAATGTAAGCTGTATTTTATTTTGTATTTATATTTTAAATTAGTCTCATTTGTGTATTTGAGCTTGATATTGAAATTGAGCTAGTCATTTATAAATTTAAAGCGTAAAGATAGTCTCAATTTTAGAAAACGACAACTTATTTTGACAAAAACTTCTCGAGATTCACCTAAAAGATTTTTTTAACATAAAAGCATATACTTTAGGACTAACATATCAAATAGTACAAACCTTCGACACACGTCCTATCCATTTCCATACGTCCTTATCGACCCTACATAAAACATAGATATGCATGGATACCGCGTATATATATCCATAACAACCTCAAAGCTTCCTGTTTTAAACAACAATTATATGATTATATGATCCCTTTAATAGAAATTTAAATATAATTTTTCTTTAACTCAATCAAACCTAAATCGTATGTAAAATAGAAAGTTATTCTGTAAAACCTGGAATTTTGTAGTAAAATTATAGTGGCAACTTGGTTATGATTTTTTTTATTTTTAATTTTAGGTTGTTTTTTTTGCGAACTTTTAGATCCTGTGATTTGCGCGGGATATACTTATAGGAATCCTTAATGTAAATATCAATAGTGCCCCAGTAAGCTGAAACTGTGACCACGTGTAAGTAGATATGTGTGTGTGTATGAAATATGACCTCGTGCTATACAGAGTCAGGGATAAATTTCCCCCTGTGCTGAGCTGAATTCAAAAGAAAAATTGATAAAAAAAAAACTTTGCCCACACATACAAAAAGGGAATTCTTTAAAATCATTTACTATATTATTATTTGTATATATTTATAATATTATAAATAGATTATTTAATTTCTGGTCCACTAGATATATAAAATGTTATAGGTTTTTACGAGGTCCAAATATTAATACCCGTCCAGGCTATCAGCATAAAAAACTCCATGGTGTGAATTCACGATCGAGTTATACCGGCCGAGCGGCTGCCGCCATTAGTGATGATAGTGCCACATTTGCTGATAGAGGATGTCATATGGTCAGCATAACGAACCCTCCAGTCGTTAATCTCAGTTTTATAGACCGGATCTGCTATCTATTTATTCAAGTTGCTCCTCATTTTTTCTCACGAGGCTTAGTTTGACTCAGTTCCAGAACCACTGGTTCACAGATAAACTCTGGAAGTGCCGGTGATCGAACCGGGGACATCTGGATCTGACGTCAGAAACTCTGACTATTAGACAACAAAGCTGATCCCAGGTTTTAAGCAAAACTACACTTATATGGTAGTAATGAGTAGGCAGAATTTTAGTGGAAATGTAACCACATATGCGTGTAAGAAGAGTAGGAAGCAATGAAGGATTTTTAGTACCGCATCTTACTACCCATTCGGGTCATACGTTTATGTACTAATTACGCTAATGGGTTAGGGATAAGTAAGGTTGAATTTAGAGGAAGTGTGCTTGTATTGTGTGGAGAAAAAGTTAGAAACCATTTAGAAAAAACTACCCTCACACCCGACCGGGATTGAACCACGCTCTTCCCCCCTAACGATAGTCTAGTCTATTTCAAGATTAGACCACGCCTTAGACCATGTGGCTACCTAAGCTGTTATGCAGGAAAAAAACACCCTCAATACACCTGAGTGGGATTTGAAACCCGACCTCCCCGTCATCGGTAAATCCCCTCTGTTGCAAGAGTGACGGAATCAGACCTTACGACCACAGATGCGGGTGAGTAGGTAGCGCTGTCGTTGATATAACCCTGCCTTTAGAAAATAAAAACATATATCTCTAATACCTAAAAGGGAAGACAAAAGGTGGCGAAAGACGTAAATCTCTATAAGGAGCGAGGTTGGTCGAAGGAAGGTAGAAAAGGGGGTGAGAGGTATAAACTGGAGGGGGTCACATGGTTGTCGTGACATGGTATCGATTGGATCGTCGGGGGAAATCTCTTACGAATTGCTGGTGAGTGGAAAGGGGAGGGGGAGGGGGGACTAATCTATAGTAACTGTAGTGATCATCTTGACTCAAGGTTGGCCGTGACTCCTGGATAACGAGAAGGACTTAGAGCCTTATAACCACGGGCGATTTTAGCAGTGCTGCTCCCAAGTTTCCTCTTGACTCTTCCGAATTCTGTAGTAAAATTAATTTTGAAAGGAAAGTATTTGAACTTGCATTATTACAATAGAAATTTTCTGTTCTAGATCAACCTCTCCTTTCTAAAATCTAAGAAACAGAGGAAAGTCATAACCGGTATTTAACGAGCCACGCCTGTGAAAAACGAGTATTTCACTGATAAACAAACCCACATCAAAGTTCTCCAAGCGAAGTTGGCCTGACGTTATTAAATACGTTTTCTAAACATCCTAGAGTATTTAAGTTGTCCGAGGATGCACAAACCTTGAAAACAATTAATAGTAGGATGTGGTTTGGAAGAAACATTAAGAAAATACAAACAATTATTTTTCGGTTAACATTGACGACATTTAACCTTATTCTGTTAATAATGTCATCAATATTAATTTATTACCTATTGATTTCATCTACGATAGTAGACAGCTTCAGATCACAAGATTAACGTTTTAATATTAATATCGGAATACTCTCTCAGTAGCTTTTATAACTGTCAAAAAAGTTGGCCCTCACCCTCTACTTCCATTAGTTTGAAAAATCAAATATTCTACCTAAGGAGGGCACGTGCCCCCTGTGCTCCCATAAATTCACGCTTAGTCCCCACGCGGTGCAGTTGACGAGCACGTTCATGGAAAGAAGACCATTTTAAGGTGGGATACGAGGGTTAGCGAGAAAAGGACAGTATTTTTTCAGTTTTTATGGCAAAACATTTTTTGGCCAAAATAAATAAATATTGCTACAATACAATCATAGAGTTTAATTTTCTTCGCTTGTTGATATAACATTTTCTGGCATTAACTAAGATTTTTTTTAAATGAAGATATAGAGTTCTCATTAGATTCTAAAACACCCTTAATAGATATTTAATAAATTTGGAGATCACTATGTGAATAAAATTAAATTCTACGTTTGTACTGGTGCAATATTTTATATATTAAAAAAATTGCCATAAAAACTGCAAAAACACTAACACTTTCTCAAGTCCATCCTACCTTAAATTGAATATCTTTAGGCAGTACTGCTTAAACAGCTTGTGTAAATAGGCCCTTAATTGGTTAAATAGGCCCATGTATATTATTATTTTTCCTTATTGCTCCATATCTACCGAGATATATGTAATTTAATCATGCTAATAAAGTAGGGACAAATACGTTAGAGGTTAGAGAAAATATAGTCATATTGGCGTTAAGAGAGAGTGTGAAACAATTACAACAAAAACAGCCCATCCTTTAATATATATACCACTGATATTCGAACCCTAGTCCCTAACCACCCTCACCATCTCTCCTCAACACCCAGTAAACCAGACTAGATGAGATTGACGTTTAATGCCATGTTATTGACTAACAGCCGCATCGGTGGGCCCTTGGACTAAATATCAATTTCGTTTAGTCCGATTTGACGGTGACGGGGAGTTCGGGGTTCGAGTTACAGTTGATTGTGCTAAGATAGTTTTTAATATAGCTTCTTTCTCTCCCTCTAAAGTAATTCGAGTATATTTTCTCTAATTTATACCTTTCATATACACTCCACTAGTTTAAATAAAATGTGTACAGTCCAAACGAGTTGAAAATTGTGATAGAAAAAATAAACTATTATTATTGTTATTATTGTCATAACACCTTTGACTATCCATCCGGAATATCCATAAATTCACAGTAAATGATTTAGAGAAGAGGATGGTGGTATTTAGAGGAAATATACCAACATTTGCATGTAGAAGGATTGGTAAAACATTTAGGTGAAAATAACCCTCAGTTTAGTCTACCAAGATTCGATTCCCAACATTCACGTCACCAGAAAACTATATCAGAAGAGAATCCGTAGCCCGCGTGATCACCGTTGCAGATCCTATCTTGTCCCCATGAGATATTCCTGGCCTGCAGCTTTAGAAGTGCAAATTAAATATTTTAAACAGTTTATTTCTTTCCCCTTAAATTATCAATTCAGGGAAAAATCGAATTACCTAAACCCATACACTCCTTAATGTAATTTAAGAATATAATGTTAGACCATGTAAAGATTGGAATCAGAATCTTTGTATTCTTTTATAATCTGTAACAGATCACTTTATCGATAATGAGCAATTTATAGGTCAAGGGTTTTGGTTTTGGAATGCTGCATGTCACTTCATCGATTCCTCATAAGTTCGCACACCTCATGTACAGTAAAATATATCCCTCAAAACTATGAAAGTGTGTCAATAATAGATAACTATATCAATGATAACAATTTATTTATCATTATACTTTAAAAATAACAATTTTTTATTTTAATTAATTAAAATACATAACGTTAGAAAATGTTTAATTTTTAAACAATTAAGGTATATAATCTATAGGGAAAAAATGCTGAAAAGCCGCACTGAACGCCTCAAGAAGCCGCATGAGGCCTGAAGACCACAGGTTACCCATCACTGGTCCAATTGATTAATATAATTAATTTAGTAATTTGAGAGTTCTCAACCGGATATATTATTTTCTGAATTGTAATTTTTTTTTTTTTACATTTGAAATAGAAATTCATCAGCGCAAAGTTGTAACAAACTTTAATTTTCTGCTTAATTCAATATTTCGACCCTGGCTCCAGATATTTCTGGCTACTCCTAGGAGAAGCAAAGTAATAACCACTCAGATATTGTCATCATCACTGGTAAACTAGACTTTTATTAAATAAGAATTTCAGAACGATTCATTGCCGGAGAAAAACCGTCCAACGGTCAAATAAAACTTCACCAATATGAATGTATTTTTGAAACTCTTGTATTACTATTTATTGTTTATACACACTTCAGTGGCCAAATGGTCTAAAGCGTGATTTTTGTGTTGGATTGGCTTGCTGATGATGGGAAGATTGGGGTTTGAATCCCTGTCGGGTCTACTGAAGGTGACTTTACCTAAATGGTTTCTCACTCTCCTTCCACGCAACTGCAGATAGATTATCTCTAAAATACTTTCTTCCTCATCCCTACCTAATTAGAGTAATCTTAATGATAAAAAATGTATTGCTATTAATTTACTATATGTTTTATTAATATTATAATGTTATTGAAACTATAATTATTATCCTGGCGGCCGGGGTTCAATCCTTGGTCCCGGCGCATATTTATCTGATTTCCAAACCCTTCCTTCACCTCTGACAAGACATCTTGTGAATGTGGGGAATGCCAGGCCACCACCGTGGTTCGGACTCACAATCACCCTACCATTACACATTAGCGTAAGTGCGTATAACCCGAACGGTTAGTAAGACGCGGTGCTAATAATAATAATAATATAATTATTATCATAATTTTATTCATTTTATGTTTTATTATAAAAGTTGGATTTATTATATAATTATGTTAATAGAAATATAATAGTTTTACTTGTTTTTGATCATATAATGGTTTAAATCATATCTCTTATCATTGATATAAGAGGTATACATAAGTTGTATTATTTATACAATAGTTTATTTATATTTTATTTGATATTTATGATATAAGTTTTACTAGTGCTATGATAATTTGTATAAGTTTTATCAATAGTGCAATGGTGTTTATAGCTTATATCGATAATATTTTGGCTATAAGATATATTAGTATCATATTAGTTATAAAGATTAAGGTTATAGATGCATGAATCCAAAGTTCATCAGCGACTATAAAGATTTTCTTTCGTAACGTATTATTACCCATTTGTGCTATGAGCATCACTATTAACTGAGATAATGGAGTAAAGAGGAGGTAGGTAGAATATTTGAGTAAATGTATCAGTGTTTGCGTGAAGGGAGGGTAGTAAACAATTTAGTACATCTGACCTCGCCATCACCGGCAAACCAGACTAAATAATCTTGGAATTTAGACCAGTCATATCCACTAATGTTGTTTCTAGAAAGATTAGCCTGCCCCTTTATCTATCAGTGATACTGTGATAATTGCTGAAGGTGGGGATGTAGGGAGCACGAGTAAGATCTGTACTTTTGCAGATTTTAAAACAAAATATCTTTTGCACAAAATAAATAAAATATTTAATAATCAAATAGCCAAAGCCATTATTTATGCTTTATAGTGAGGTTTACTCCATCTAGATGTAATATTCCGAAAATTTAAAAATGACACCTGGACACGGGCCGACGATTTTCGCACGTTCGTCGTAAACTCTGCCTTAAATATGAGTGAAAAACGACACCTGGACACGGGATGATTCCTGAATAGTTCAGTGGTTAGAGCATTGCCGTAATAAATCAAAGGTCCCGGGTTCGATTCCCGTATCCAGGTGTCGTTTTTCAATTTTTGTAAATAGATTAATAGATAGATTAATTTTCTTCACATACTAATCTCAACAGTTCTTGAATATTTGTCAAGGATGTCCTGTAATTATTTAATAATTTAAAAAGTTTATCGTCTAATGCCGCTATGCTTATGACAGATATTCAACAAATGTTGATGTCACCGTGTGAAGAAGGTTAAACTATTAGGTATATATTGAAACAATATTTTATCTAATTAATTACTATGGAAAATGACACCAGGACACGGGAATCGAACCCAGAACCTCAGGCTTAGCAGCCCAATGCTCTAACCACTGAGCTATCCAGGAAACGTCCCGTACCTAGGGTCATTCTTCACTCATATTTTAAAGCAGAGTTTATGATGGACGCGTGGAAATCGTAGGCTACAAATGTGTGATCAGTTAAGGTCACGAGCTATCAGATAACGCAGCCAACTTCTAATCGGTTGTTGGCTTTTTACTTTCAACAGCACAATTTGTTCTTTTCTCGCGCTCCTTGCATGTGTTTGTGACACATTCGTTTAGTTTGCTTTCAAACTGTATTTATTTGATTAGGGGAAAAAAATGTACAACAAACAAGGACAACCGATTAATTACTGTCTTAACGCATTATTGTTCTCGTCCTTTGTGTCTGGTGACTTTATTAGACATTATTAAGCTCTTGGATCGTCCATGAAACTTTAATTATTGTTCAAGATTATTCCAGCAATCATCAAACAAATAATTAAATCTTCTGCTTCTACGAAAGTGTTTCTTTTTTATTTCCGCTCCAGAAAACTTTTCCTGAAAATATATTTCATGATACATCTTCATAGGGAGTTTCATATTTTCACTTACTAACTTTACTCTTATATGATTAGTGAGGCTATTTTACAAACACATTGTATATAAAATAATTATCTACTTATTTCCAATATTTAAAATCATTTAGCCTTCTAAAAATCATTAACGTCCAAATACCAACCCAAAAGCAAAGATAAAGTTTAACTGTCAATACGTTTACAATCACTAATAAATAGTTTGTGAATGAAACCCGTCTCCATGGCGTAGTTAGCTAAACGCTCGTTTCTTGTTGAGCTAGACTGCCGAGGATGGAGAGATCAGGTTCGAATCTCACTCGGTTGAACTGGGAGTGGTTTTTCCTAAGTGATTCTCTACCTTCTCTCCACGTAAATGTGGGTTCACTTCCTCTATATTCAACCTTATCAATTCCTAAACCACTAGCGTAATTAGTACTTAAGCGTATAACCCGAACAGATAGTAATACGTGGTGCTAATTATTTTAGCTGGAATTATATGTCTTTTAAACCACACTGGAATTGATCCTGGACAAAGGTGCAAGTCTCGTATTGTCTAACCTGAATGTGTTATCAAGTTTTAAATTTCGGGCTGATTTCTTAAGATAGTTTTTTCTCAACGGTTTATCTTAATTCATCCACACAAATTCAAATACACTTCATCCCCATCCTTTATTCCTCATCCATATTGTGATTAAAATTTGTACACCGTGGCCGTGTGGTAAGATCCTGTAAAAAAATAAAGTCCTCTATTTAATCGTACATTCGGATGATAGGTGTTGCTCTCTTAGATGTTTATTGGAATATAAATCTTGGGTTTCAAGTATGTGTTTTATTTAATGGCAGTTGTTCTAGTTCCAATAGAAAGAGAGTTGGAAACCACATCGTATAATAAATTCTCCCTCCTTCCCTTTATACACCCGATGGGTCCGGTCAAAGAACGAGCTCTTTCCACCTAGATCCAACCTAAGACCACTGGCGTCAGCTTGTAAGGCATGTGTTAATTTAACGCAGCCCCAGGTTTGTAAATTCATCACCAAGCACTGAAAATATGGTTATAAGTAATAATCAAGGGGATGTTTTACGGTTTTTTTTTTATTTTCACATGATTAGAATCCACGTACTGTTCTCTCTTTGGTCGATAATCTGTGACGTTCGTTGTATGATTGGTGGGGTAGTCGACGCAAGGACCGTGGTATGTTTGCATCACCAGGGTGTGGTTAAGGGTGGGTGGGGGGGGGGGG